>JAJPUD010023656.1:0-10400 GCA_023553655.1 Myrmecobius fasciatus
TTTCTTTCTTTCTTTCTTTCTTTCTTTCTTTCTTTCTTTCTTTCTTTTTTCTCAAAACTGGATTCTCAGAAATCTCTTGGTTCAACCATATTTGAAATGAGGCCCTTTACAGAATACCTAAGTAACATTCAGTTTTGAATTCAAGACCTTAGTGAGAAGAAAACAATTTCAACCTTAGGTAAACCATTCTATATTTTTGATGCATTTAATATTAATTGTAATAAATAAATATTATTTTGATTGCTATATTTTTCTAATCATTCACCTAAAGTCCTATTCTGGTAATTCATGTCAGAAAAAATCATCAGTTTTCAAAGGTTATGCCATTGAAGCAAAGGACATAGAATGTATATACCTATGGTCCAAGGATCAATTGAGGCAAATCAAAGAGGTTCTTAACCAGAAGAATGGCTAATAAGTTATGATGACCATTCATCAATTGCAAATCGTTAACACTGTCTTCTAAGTTATGGGATCCTGCATTCAGAGTCAGTGAGAGAGCTCTTATATTAATCACATAAAGGAGTTTAAAATATGAGTTCTTCAAAAATAATAAATTAACACCACCACATATAAACCTTTATCAATACTCCTCTACCTTTTCCCCAATCATTAAAAAATTATTATCCTTTGACCAAATTCTTCCTGCTACTATCTTTTCCTGTATTTATATATAACTCAAGAGTTACTTAAAGTTTAAAAGTATAGTGACATTCATCCCCACATCAATATCCATTCAAAGAACCTATCAGAATAATTTTACAATGAATCTAATCATTATGGAGAATTGCTCTGATCTCCAACTTTGAAATTTTTCTCTTTGTCCACAAGCACTTTTCCTTTGTAGTTCCCTGACTTCTTCATTTTTATTTGATGCACTCTTTACTTTAATCATGACTTTCAGTCCCTCTGACTCTCCAATCTTCCAGTCTGTTTCAGGTTTTCTTTTTTGTCTCTCTTAAAATTAAATGTCCACATTTGCTGTGAAAGTTTTACTTCTTCCATAAGATTTGGATTACTCTTCTCATTCATGTGATTTTGTGACAGCTCAGATTTTACCTCTTTCATGAAGATTTCTCTCTATATACATACTTATACATATTAATTACTTTTTTCTTTGAAAACTATGGATTTTAGGAATTGATAATGCATTATTCTTTATATGATATAGATACATACATACATGCATATATTTAAAAAAGTGTACCACATTACCAACTTTATGTCAACATACTGAAGAAAATTAATTTAATGTTGCATTATCTAATTATTAATTAATAATAATCAATAGTATTCTTTTTTTTTTTTTTATCAAAACCCCTTCCTTTCAATGTAACTTAAATGAAAAAACAGAAGTGGCTAAGGAATGTGATTACATTTTAGTCCCCCTCAAGGACTGGGCAGATCTTCTCTATTTTTCCTATAAACAGAAGTTAACCTGAACTGGTCCATGCTACAAAGAAGTGACCTTTCTAGCCTTGTTTCTAATCAAAGTTATAGGTGACCTGATTTACAAAGGGGAAAGTAAATAAGGAAGATCCTGATTCGGTTGATTTTCCTAGCCCAGATTGCTGAAGGCTACTGAATCTTGTAATCAGGCCCCTTTTTTCACCAACTGTCCTCCTCCTAATTGTGAAGTTATCTCAGTATTGCCTTTTGCTTCTTAGGAGAACTTACCAACGATGGGCAAACAGAAGGAAATAGCCTGGATTTAAAGTGGTCTGGGATACATACTTGGGGTCTTTGGTCACCAGGAGAGACTGTTATTGTCAATTTATTGGTAAACTGCCAGCCTTACTAATAAATTGATAAACCATATTAAGGAACCTTTTTTCTTGAAATTTCATTCACCATAATCTTTATTTTCCATGGATTTTGTTACAAGTAAATTGATCTACAAACTATTTCTCAAACTTTATATTTTGTCTCCAAAATAATGATGGTATTTCATATTTATATTATTCAGTCATTTCATTTGTAACCAACTCCTTGTGACTCCATTTGGTGTTTCCTTGGCAAATATATCAAGTGATTGGCCATTTCTTTCTTGAGCACATTTTGTAGATGAGGAAACAGAAAGAAAGAGAGTTAAACGATTTGCCCAAGGTCCCATAGCTAGGAAGTGTCTGAAGCCAGATTCAAATTTAGGCCTCCTAAGCACTAGACCTAGTGCTTTATTCACTAAGCCATCTAGGGGCCCATAATTTACATTTACACAGAGATTTAAAGTTTGCAAAACACTTTGGCTTATTTAATTGCTCATTTCCATTATTTTATTCAAGCCAGTGTAGAACTCTGAATGTTAGAACTGTCTATTCTGACACAGATCAGGTATTGATTTGTAAATTAAGGTTTTTGATGATTGCCTAGGATTCTAAAAGGCCAAGTAAATTGTCTACTCCTCTCTTTCAAAAACTTCACACCTTATTGGCTTTAATGTTGTTTCTTAAGCCCTTCATGTAGGTTTTTGGTTTTTGTTTTTTTTAAATGAATTATATAGTTAAGCATTGTGGTGTGTTCTGGTAATCCCAGGTATTGGGGAGTGAAACTAGCATATTTATTGAGCTAGGAATTTTCTGATTTATAGTGGATTAGGGAGTTCAGCAGTTTGCATTAAGTTTTGCATCAATTTGGTAAACCTGTGGAGGTATGAATACACATGAATTGAGTAATTGGAGGCTCTCAAGCCAATCTATAGTATTATCAAATCCATGAATAGTCCTTATGCTTCCAGCCTCAGGAGAATCCGGAGGGGGAAAAAAATGCAAGTGAAAAAGGAAGGAAAGAAGGAAAAAGGAAGGAAGGAAGGAAGGAAGGAAGGAAGGAAGGAAGGAAGGAAGGAAGGAAGGAAGAAAGGAAGGAAAGAAGGAAGGAAAGAAGGAAGGAAGGAAGGAAAGAAGGAAGGAAGGAAGGAAGGAAGGAAGGAAGGAAGGAAGGAAGGAAGGAAGGAAGGAAGGAAGGAAGAAGGAAGCAAAGGAAAGGAAGAAAGGAAAGGAAAGGGAGGGAGGGAGGGAGGAAGGAAGGAAGGGAGGCCAGGAGAAAAGGAAGGGAGGAAAAAGGGAGGGATGAAGGGAGGAAATACATATCATAACCATATATGCACATGCACATTCATACACTCATGCATATACATGCATAAATATAAAAAGAGGTATGTTTATAATATTAGATTATGTGGTACACATAACATGAAAAAATTCTAAACTATAGTCCAACATAGATTACAATATTCAATGGATTCTTCATAGAAAAGTTAGGATATTAACTAGTAGATGCTCTTATTTTTAGTGATAACACAAATACTTCCTTCAATTCTATTCCCTTTAACCATGTTTTAGAAGATAAGGTTATATTTCAAATAATGATAACCATGCTTCCTTTCTTTTACTTTTACTTTGCCCACCTCTGCAGGAAATTTCTCATTTTATAAAGTAACTGAGTAAGTTGTGATGGTAATAAACTATTTGTTGCATCAGTGGCTCTATGCTATTCTGTTTACAGGTGTCATTTTATAATAAGAAAGACCTGGGTTCAAGTTTTGCCTCTAAAACATAGTAGATTATTCTTGGCAATATACTTACAATCTTATTGTCTAGATTATTCTTCCAGGATTATTTTAAATGATTTTACATTGGAAAAGGAAGAATTTAGAGTGTTTATAAATTTCAGAACTAGTCATTGAGTCCCATATCCAATAAATCTGCTATAAACTAGAATAAAGTTTGTCTAAAATGCATAGTGAGAAATTGTTCTAATATAAAAGAGACTTGAATATGAGCCTGATGTTTGGGGTCCAGCTTTGACACAATCTCATAGAAATTAACTTTTTTTTTTGAGAACTCAAATGGGGGTCAATTTTATAATGAAGGGCTTGGGTAAGATCTCAAAGGCCCCTCTATTTTTAACATTCTATGATTCTCTAAAAGTGTTTTAAGACTAGTTTCTGCTTTTGAAGATCCTATTACATAACCTTAAAAAATCTGGAAGTTACTGCTATAACGTTGTTTATTATCATTTCAAATAGGATAAAGTACTTTTATAGTAAAGAATTCCATAATAGGCAATATTCTTTTCATCCACTGCATTGTTTGCTCTAACACTGATTTGCTTAATGAGAAACAGGTGTCACATTTTCAAATCCTTTCATGTATTTGTCTGACATAAACTTGTTTTCCATATTTTTTTTCATGGTTCTTTAATTTGCTTGTTACAACATTGCTCTCTTTGCCTGTACAATAAAAAAGTCTCAAAGTCTGGTGTATGCATTATCTAGTTGTACATCTGCAATAAAGCATTCTCAGTACCATAGAGACTTCCACATGAGGAAACAGAAATAGGTAATTTATAGATAAAGTAGAAAAAATGACTTTAAAAGATATGCACCAAGGTAAAATCTTGAGTGAAGAAAACTAATTTCTGCATTTCTTTTAATCATGAAAGGTAGAAAATGAATATAGTTCAGGCTTAAATCTTGGTTCAATTTATCACTACTAAATTGATATGAATAGAATTATGCTGTTTCCCTTACATGCACATCCAAGAAATTAATGTAATATGTAATACTAAGATAAAAATAAACTAAAATCAAAATGCCTATTAAAATGATTAATTCCCCAGCAATTTCAAGTCAGACTTTCTTCTGGTAGATCAAATGAGTTCCATAAATAAAATATTTTGTGATCCAATAAGTTGAAAAATCCTATTAAAAAAGTAAGGTATCTTCACTCTTCTTATGAATAACCAAAAATGTCTATTAGTCTAGCAAAGTTCAGTGAAGTTTATTACCAGTTTCACCATGAGTTGATAGATTTTCACCTTAATAATTCTTCAAGATTTTTCACAAATGTGAAGAGATTTCACCAATCCTTATTGATGAAAGGAATATCTACACTGAATAAATCAAATCTCTGACACATCAGAAAAAGCAAAACACCTCTAATGATGCAAGAAGGACAATGATAAAATTTGCTATATTTTAAAAATGAAATAAAATATAGGATCATAGATTTAGAGGTAATGGAGACTTTATGGGTCACTGAATATAATTTCTTCTTTGTAAAGTGAGGAAACTAAGGTCCAAAGAGGAAAATAAAATAAATTATATCATTTCATTAACAAAATCTGTAAATTCAGCAACTAAGCCAAATTACATGATTTAAAGGCTGGTAGCCTACTTCAAAATGCAAGAAAAGCTATCATTGAATATGTCTGTCTCTAGTATTCTCATTATGACCAGCAGAATGGATGCTTAATAACTATTTTTAGTGTTGATGATTTTTATCATACCAAAAGTTTTCTGAGTGATTTTAACCTAAAATTTGGGGAATGATCATGCCCAGTCTACTGGATAGAAATATAACACAGAGCAAAAGAAGTGATGTAACTCATTGGGCCGTTTTTATAAATTGTACCAGTATGGAACAGAAATTCTCTGACTTTAGTGTATAGCATCATCCAGGAAACATTTGCTTGACAAGTCTCCTTCCAACGAATTTGTGTACATGCTGTCCCTCATTCCTGCACTACAATCTGCCATTTTCTCTATCTCCCAGAAACTCTAGATTCCTTCAAATCTCAGCTTAAGTAATACCTCCTGCATGAAGCAAGCATCCATATCCCAATTTTTTTTAGTAAATTTATACATATTTTGTATTTTCTTACATGTATAAATATTGCTTTCTTTGATAGAATATAAACTTTTTTATTTATTAATTTTTAATTCATGAAATATAACAAGTACTTATATAAAAATTTTAAATATGATTATACATGATACAACAAATCTATAATGTACAACTTGCTATCACATATTATCATGTAAATGACTTTTTCCCTTTTTTCTTCTCTCCATTAAACACACACACATACGTAAAAGTATTCTCTCTCTCTCTCTCTCTCTCTATATATATATATATATATACACACATATATGTTCTATATATACATTTTTATCAGTTCTTTCTCTGGATGCATATGGCATCCTTTTTCTTAAGTCCTTAACATTAATTTGGAATAGTAAAAATAACTTATTTGCTCAGTCATTCTTAAAATAATGTTATTATTACTGTATACAATTTTCTTTTGATCTGCCCATTCCACTATTCATTATTTAGTGCAAATCTTTCCATTTTTTCTAAGACCATTGAACTCATTTCTTATAGCAGAGTAGTATTCTATCATAATAATATATGACAATTTGTTTAGTCATTCCCCAATTGACATGCATTCCTGAAATTTCAATCTTTGCCACCAAAAAGAGAGATGTTAAAAACATTTTAGAACTTCTTTAGGATAGACAATGTTTCATTCTCTTTGAATGCTCAGCACTTAGCACAGTGTCTGCATATATTTAGTGCTAAATAAATGCTTGCCATTTCATTAAAATGGGCATAGATGCAGTGATATGTAGAATCAGCAAATCTTGTTTTGGAATGTTCCCAAGGAGCCATCTAGTCAAATCTCTTGATGAAGCATGACTCCCCTGACAGGTGCTCATCCATCATTTTGAAGACCTCAATTTGGAGAGAGAGGATGGAAATTCACTGCCCTATGAGACAATCAATCTACTGTTGGCTACTTGTAATGATTAGTTTGTTCTTCCTTATGTTGTGCTGAAATCTAACTTGTCTATTCAAATGGAGGTAGCTCTTTACAAGGTAAACTGAAGACTCTGATTTTTCTGCATTTTAAAAAAACATTGCTATTTAACTAACCTGTACAAAATTTTTTTATGTCTTTATTTTGATATGACAAGAAACATAATTCTGGAGGTTAATGACATTTTGATAATCATAAATAGAGGGCATTTTTATAAGAAAAACCTCCGTGAATTTATGTTATGTGTGTATGTGATATTTGTGTGTGTGTATGTGTCTCTCCCTATTGTCTGATTAAATTGTATGTTATTCTTTAGTTTGTAGTGAATTGAACTCACACTGTTGACAGTTTCTTGTTAGTAGGGGAGGCACAGGCTGAAATTCCAGACACCATCAATCTTTATAGATTCCAGCTGCTAATGGGCACTTGTACTGCAACCAAATTCTATTCGACAAAGTGAGTGGATCAAAGCAATGGTTTTGGTCAGAGTATATAAATTCCTTTCTATAGTGGGATATCACTAAGCAACAATGATTTTTCAGGCCATATACACTGTATATTCTTGATCCTATTTACACAGAAGAAAACTAGCTATTAGGGAACTAAAATTTGAAAGAGAGGGAACAGTAAAGCAAAAAATAAAATGATATGATTTCTATTGCTAATTTAATCAGTTTAAACTTTAAAAAACTTAAGACTATGTAGTTAACTGTGTAGTTAACAATGTCTAACTACACAGAGGTTGTGAGGCTTAAAAAGGCTAGTGCATGTATAGAATTTATTGTAAATATAAACAATATAAATGTGAATTATTGCTGTGATTGAGATGAAAATTACTAACAATTTCCAAGGACAATTAGGGGCATGTTGAATAGAGCACTATGTCTGAAGTCAGAAAGACCCGAATTCAAATCCAAACTCAGAAAGTCACTAGCTGTGTGATCCTGGGCAAGTCAATTATTCCTATTTACCTCAGTTTTCTCATATGTAAAATGAGCTCTGAAAAAATAGCACACCACTCCAGTAGCTTTGACAAAACCAAAACAAATGGTATCATGAAGACTTGAACATAGATGAACAACTACATCAATAGCTATGTCATGTCAAGTACAATGGAATCTCAAACTAATTTTATGTGACTCGTCATAGTCCATTTTTGTACTCATACTATAGAGGCTTGGGAATACTGATCATTGCAGCTATCAAAATGAGCCATAGTGATTCAGACAGATCCAAACTGCTTTTGTATGTAAAACATCATATTTGTGAACATAAAGCCAACATTCTGAATCCGCTAAAATTCCTCCAAAACCTCATTCTCTATCAGCTTAATCAAACAACAAGAAGTCAAGTTAGGAGAATCCTACTGGTTCCTTCCTTTATGAACTTAGGGTACAAAGAGTTCCAGAATGTTCAAAAAGATATTTAAACAGAATTCTGACTCCAAGCCTGGTGCTCTATTCACTGTCCAACCTAGCTGCCACATATAGTATCCTACATACATTTCATTCTGCTTGTGGATGTCAGACTTAAAACAAAGTACACCTAAACATAATGATAGTAAGGCACATTTGCATAGAATTTTAGAACACATATTCTTCCTCATAGCAAGAGGGTGAAATAAGTAATATTCATATAATCCAAAGAATTCGGATTAAACACCCTAAACTTAAATGTTTGACTGAAAAATTCAGTGACTGAAATAAACTTCAGTTCCACAAAATTATCCCACCGCATGGATTAAAGGTTAAATTATAACTATACTTTCTTTTAAATTCTATATGATATTATACCACTCATCTTGACACTTAAAACTATTATAGTGCTTAACATTGGCTTGTGTATGTATGTCAAATAAGGGAGGGTCAAAGGAGAAGTAGAAGAGAAAAAAGGATAAAGGAGACATAGAAAGGTAAGGAAAAAAGTGGAGAGGGGAGATCCCAAAGTAGATTGTAAGTTTGTGGAGAATAAAAACTTTATTTTGATTTTCATTTGCATCTTCATCAGCATCTAATGCAATGACTTACCAAATTTGTACCAAATCAATAGCTGCTTAAATTTAAAGCTTGAAGAGAAATAAGAAATCATCTAGTACAGTTTCCTAATTTTAAAGATCAAGAAATTTTAAAATGTATTTTTATGTATGGCATCAAATTTTATGTAGTGTACCAATTACATGTAAAAAATCAATATTTTCAAAGAATTTTGAGTGCAAATCCATTCTCTTCCTTCAAGCCCTTCCAATTACACATGTGAATTCATGCAAAATATATTTCCATATTAGCCATGTTGAAAAAGAAAACAGACAAAAAAACCCAAGAAAAATAAAGTGTAAAAGAATGCATCAATCACTTTTAGTTTCAGCAGTTCTCTTTCTAGAGGTGGACAGCATTTTTCAACAAAGAATTGTCTTAGATCATTGTCTTAATCTGAGTATTTATGTCTTTCATAATTGATTATACTTATATATTGTTGTTATTGTGTATGGTGTCCTTTTGGTTCTGCTCACTTCACCGTGCATGAATGAGTTGATTTCATTTCCCCAATATTTTTCTAAAACCATGCTGCTCAACATTTCTTCTTTTTGTTGTCATTCAGTCATTTCTGATTTTATGACTTTATTTTGGGTTTTCTGGGCAAAGATATTGCTGGTTTACCATTTCTTTCTCCAGTTCATTTTACAGATGAGGAAACTGAGGCAAACACGAGTAAGTGACTTGCCCAGAGTCACACAGTAAGTATCTGAAGACAAAATCCAGGTCTTCTTGACTTTAAGTCCAGTACTCTATCCATTGTGCCACCTATTTGATTTCTCATAGTAAAATATAATTCCATCACAATTATGTTAACAGTAATTGTTTAGCCATTCCTCAATTAATGAAAATTCATTCCATTTCTAATTCTTTGCTACCACAAAAGAGCTGCTATATAGGATGATTTCAGAAAGATCTGGAGAGACTTACATGAATTAATGCTAAGGGAAGTGAGTAGAACCAGGAGAACATTGTACACAGCAGCAATTAAATTATATGATGATCAATTCTGATGGACATGACTCTTTTCAACAATGAGATGATTCAGGCAGCTCCACTGATTTGTGATGGAAAGAGCTATCTGCACCCAGAGAGAGGACTATGGGGACTAAATATGAATCACCACATAGTATTTTCACTTTTTTGTTGCTTTTCTTTGCTTGCATTTTGTTTTCTGTCTCATTTTTTTTCCTTTTTGATCTGATTTTTCTTGTGCAGCATGATAATTGTGGAAATATGTATAGGAGAATTGCTCATTTAATATATATTATTTTCCATCTGGGTGAAAGAGTGTGGGAAGAGAGGGAGAAAAAAAATTGGAACACAAGATTTTGCAGGGGTGAATGTTGAAAACTCTCTGTGCATGTGTTTTAAAAATGAAAAAGCTTTATTAAAATTAATATAAAAAGACCTAATATAAATATGTTTTCCACAAATAGATAATTTTTTCTTTCCTTGATACCTTTGGGATACAGGTCCTCTAGTAGGGAGTCAAAAATGTATTTCATTTATATCTTTTTGTGTATAATTCCAAATTGTTTTCCAGAAAGGTTGAATTAGTTCAACACTTCACCAAAAATGCATTAGTCAGCAAGAGATGCAAAAAGAAATTCCATTCCAAATAGCAGATGATAGGATAAAATATTTGGGAATCTATCTGCCAAGGAAAAGTCAGAAACTATATGAACTAAATTGCAAAACACTTTCCACACAAATAAAATCAGACCTAATCAATTGGAAAAATATTAAGTGCTCATGGGTAGGCAGAGC
>JAJPUD010023657.1:0-19705 GCA_023553655.1 Myrmecobius fasciatus
GCTCCCAGACAAGTAAATTCTGAAAGGACTGTTAAACCTCCCATCCTGAAGCCTATCTGGAGGAGGGATATATACTTTCAATATATACTTCAAACTGCTTTTGGGGTTTGTTAATACCTGTATTTATTGGGCAAAGTCTTTCCTTGTAAGGCTCTAGTGTTTTTGCTAAAGGAGATCATATTCACTTAAAGCCATACTGTTCCATCCATTTCCCTATTCCTTTGAGGAAACAAAAGCAGGAATTTGGGGAAAATGTTCTTTGGTATTTATTATGGGAAAAGCTTGAATGGATGAAGGATATTCATGATAGCCTCATATCCTACCCCCAGTTTTCTTTTGGGTGGGGTTCCTGGTTACTCTCCCTAGTAATGTCTATAATAACTCTACTTTTGTTTATTTATTTTAAAACTTGGTCCTTGTATTTTTAATCTATTTTTGAGAGTTGTTTCTTCTAGCCTCCAAGCCTGATTCTGACATTCAACACCTCCTAAATGCTGACACCACATACAAGTTACATATTTCCCCTTCTCAGGATTCAGACACTAGATAGGGCCACCTCTATGCCCCTTAGCATCCTGAAGCAGTTCCAGAAGATAAGACCTTCATCCCTTTTCCCCAAATGAATCTGAGTCTGGGATTGCTTGAGGTGGGAGTGATGGGATAATAACCCTGAGGCCACTGGACCTTGATTATGCTGTGGATAACACTGGCTGCCAGATGCCAATCTCTTGTTCTGTGATGGCAGGGTTTCCAAGACAAATGGTGGGATTTGGTGGAAGCAGGGTCTCTGATCCCTGCTCATTTCTTTAAGCAGCATTATTCTATTACCCATTTGCTTACCTTGCATGATAAATTTAATGACTAGAATAATTTAAGATTTCTTAGCTAAGATGATTTCAGTAAAAGCTTCCCCTGATGTGTGAGTGTTGCCACTGAATAGTAGAGGCTGAGTTACAATTGATACTGGAAGAGAGGGATAAACCTGAAAGCCTAGATAACAAGGATATCCTAGGGGAAGAAATGTATCAGGACTGGTGTGAAAATCTTCAAAGGTATGGAATAAAGAGGAGGCATTGAAAGGGACCAGGGGAAGATTTCTCAAGAAGACTATGCAGTAGAGTAGGTCAGACCTTAGGCCTAAATTTCAGGAAGTCATATGGTCCCTATTCTCAGAGGGCTGTAGGAAGGAAAAGGTCAGACCCAAGGCCTAAGCTTCAGGAAGTCACGTGAATCCCAGGAAGTAGCAATCTTTTTGACCATTGGTTATTGATTAGTTCCTTTTCAGTCCATCCAATGAATTTAAAATTAAACAGGAAAAGGGTTTGTGCCTGTGACTTTTTTTTGCTACATAATCTGTTCTCTGTTTTTATCATGTGCCTCATATTATGTTGGACCTTTCAGTTGATGTGCTTAGACCTCTCCTTGCAAGGACTGAATAAATGCTTTCTATTTGTATCTGGAGATGCTTCTAAGTGGTCAATTTGGGTAAGGGGAATCTAGCTCCCTGTCCCACAAACTTTCATGTAGTAAGTTGAAGAAAATACTTCAAAATCATTTGTGAGCAGAATATGATATAGTTTAGTCAATAAATTAGGTGATGATAAAGAGTCTGAGAATCATAGTTCATAATTGGTTGGAAAGAATTCAAAGAGATTCTTGTATAGTCATAAAAGACTATATTAATGTAAAAATGAAATAGAACAGATTCTGAATGAGATTTTAGCAAAATTCTATTACCAAATAATCTATTGCTCTATATTATTTAGCTAGATATGCTGTTTTGAGTAGATTTTGGTTTCTGAGCCATCAATGATGTTTATGAAATATATAAATAATCAAAGCAAAAGATTTTCAAGTTTAGTGGAGTCTTTACGAATTATTTTCAGAAAATCTTGCTCAAAGATTATTTGGAGGGAAAAATGTGGCTCATAAAGTATATGGCTGTATAGAATAATGGATATAGAGCCATCCTTAAAGCCATGAAATTCACCTCCAGATTGCCTGCTATAATTTACAGGATCTGTAACCCTTGGGTTAACAGAAAACAGATAACAGACAACTCTTTGAGAATATAATGTGCAATAAAAACAGGTAGTCATTGTTGCCTGTGGTAAATGTTCACTATACTAGTGAAATAAGGTCCAGAGAGGATTCTAGGAAGATGGCAGATTAAGTCAGAAAACTTTGAGCTCTCCAAATTTCCTCTAGAAAAAGAAAGTATGTTCCCTTAGAGGGAATATAGAGCATAAGAAATAAGCAAAAGTCAAGGTTAAGCAGTTGCTTTCTTTAGATAGTACTAAGAAGAGTCCAGGAAAGGATTGACTTCCCAGGGCAGAAGGTCAGTGTGACTGAAGTAAAAACAGCTTCAGACCAATTTTTCAGAATTAACAAACAGCTTCAGAGGCATCTAGGATTAGAAAGACAGCATCAGTTTAGAAACTTCATCTCATGAACGATACCAAGGACTATTGACAGTACCAAGTACTGAGTAGAAGACTGAAGGACTTCTTACTGTCATGGGATGCTAAGCAGATGTGTGCTGACCAGATGGTTCCAGTTGGACTGTCACTTCTGGGGAGAAATTCAGTACAATAAAATTGAGGACCCTGCTTACCGTGGACACTTTTAAGCAAGCAGAGATTTTGATTTTAGTTCCAGGGAACAGAGGACAACTGTATTTGGCAGCCACTGGAGAGACCACAGAGTGTAAGATATTTGTGGGACAGTGTGACCAGGGAATTTAACCGGGGAATAGAAATAGAAAAGAGTCTCTTGACAGACCTCAGAAGCAGTTAGAAGGACCAGAGGCTTGAGCCATAATTCCCCATACCTGGTTACTAGAACTTGACCACACTAAGAGCTGTTAAAAAATGAAATAAATAATAATGATGATGATGATGAGCAAGCAAAAGAGAAAGAACTGAAACATAGATATTTACTATGGGCAAAGAGAAGATAATGTTCATAGTCAGAAAGAAAATGGAGCTTAAAAAGCCCTTCCATTTTCAATGAGAGATGTCAACTGGTCCCCAAGCACACAAAAAAAAATTCTTAGAAGAACTTAAAAAGAACTTTATAAATAAAACGAGAGAGCTAGAGGAAAAATTAGAAAAAAAAAAAACAATCCAAGAAATTCATGAAAATTATGAAAAGAAAGTTAACCCTCTTGATAGAAAACCAAAACCATAAGAAAATAATTCCCTGAAAACTAGAATTGGACAAAGATAAGTTAATGACATTCTAAGAGAAAGAGAAATAATAAAACAAAATCAAAAGAATAAAAAAATAGAAAAGAATGTGAAACATCTCATCAGAAAAATGGAAAAACAAATGAAAAAGAATAATATTAGAATAATGGAACTGCCTGAAAATTATGATTTAAAAGCATTTTGATTCAATATTACAGGAAATTATTAAGGGAAATTGCCCTGAAGTTCTATAATAAAAAAAGAAAATAGAAATAGGAAAAAAAATCTACGATCACTCCCTGAAAGATATCCCAGGAATATTATAAACAACTTTCAAAGCTCCCAGGTTAAGGAGTAAATATTGGAAGCAACAAGAAAAAAATTAAATATTGTGGCACCTTAAGTATTACACAAGACCCAGCTTCTACTACATTGAAGTTTTAGAATATTATATTTGTAGAGCAAAAGAGCTAGGGTTTTGATCAAAGGTAACTTTTACAGTAAAGTTAAGTATAATCATGAACTAACTAACTAAATAAATGAATAAATAAAAATGGGTATTTAACAAACTGAAAGATTTTGCAGGTATTTGTCACAAAAACATCAAAACTTCAGGAAAAATTCTACATACAGGATCCAGGAGAAATATAAAGTAAACATTAAGGATCAATTTTAAGGGACTCAATAAAGACAAAATTTTTATATGAAAAGATTATTAGTTATATTATGACTAATTTTAATTTGGGTAGCTTGATAGAATGGATTGGTCTGAGCTAAGTATTATGGAGATGATTCTAAAAGTAGAAATATTCATATATATATATACATATATATATATATAATGAGATATAAATGAGATAAAAAAGGAAAAAATACAAAAGAAGCTAGTAAAGGGGAGAGTGAGTATTGCTGAAACCTTACTCAATTTGCAATAGATGGAACAACATATAGAAGTGTATAAAAGTCTTCCAAATTCAAAAGAAGTCAGAGGGCAAGGGGATGGGACAGGGGGGAGAATAAGGAAGGTATTTTTAGAGAGGTGGTTAAATTAAAGAATAGGAAGACATGCTAGCAAGTAGAAGTAAAACAGGAGTGAGGAGGAACAGAAAGATAGAAAATATGTAAGAAATAAATGTAGCTTAGAATATGAATGGGATGAAATTAGTTTTATATGAATATAAACATAACACATTATACAAATAAAATTAGATCTGAGTAAATGATATAATATTTTTTTGCATATGGGAAGATAAAGTAAGTGTAATTTTTAAAATGATAACTTTACCTAATTTTACCTAAAATTACCTATTTATGTAATGCCATCTGAATTAAGTTACAATTTTTACTTAGTAAGAAAACATAATAAAATTCAATTAGAAGAAGCAAAGATACGAAACTTCAAAGAAACTAGGAGAGAAAAAAAATCTGAAAAGAAGCAGATTCAGTAGTATCATATTTGTCTGATTCTGAAAAGGGAAGGTTGAGGTCCCCTATTAGAATAATTTTGCTGTCTATTTCTTTTTGTAACTGGCTTAAAACCTTCTCTAGGAATTTGCCTGCCACTTGGTACATATACACTTAGTATCATTGCTACTTCATTATTTACTGTGCCCTTTATCAAGAAGTACTTTCCTTCCTTATCTCTTTTAGTAACATCTATTTTTTACTTTTACTTTATCTGAAATCAGAATTGCTACCTCTATTTTTTTTTACTTTTGAAGCATAATAAATTCTGTTCTAGCCTATTACTTTTACTTTGCTTGTGTTTTGCTGTGTCACGTGTTTCTTTTTGATCCACTCTATTTACTTTCATTTTGTGGGAGATTTCATCCCATTCACATTAAGAGTTTTGATTAAAAGCTCTGTAATTCCCTCCATCCTATTTTTCTCCTCTGCATATATATTTGTTCACCCTGTCTTTAATTGCATGTTTTTTTAAACCATCTCACCCACTACCTTATGTCCTATCACCTCTCACCTCCCATCTCTTGGTAAAGTTTTTATAACCAAATTTCTATACCCAATTGTATGATTAAATTGTTCCCTCTTAAAGCCAAAACTGATTAGATTAATTTTCAAACAATGCTCATCCCCCTCCTTCTTTCCCCTGATTTTAATAGGTCTTTTGTATCTCTTCATGTGAATTGTCCCATTATCCTTTCCCTTTTCTCTTTTTTCCAGTACAGACCTTTTCCGAACCCTTAATGCCTTTTTCTTTGATGTTAACACATCAAGGAACATTCACAACAACACTCACAGTGCATGTGATGCCTACCTCTCTTAGTCCCAATGACAGATACAGTTTTCAAGATTTACAAATATGTTTACATCTAGGGATGTAAACAATTTAACTTTTATACACATATATTTCCCCTTGTTTACCTTTCTATGCTTCTCTTGAGGCCTATACTTATAAAATTTCTATTTAGTTCTTTTTTTTTTCAATAGAAATGATTGAGTCTCTTGCTTCATTGAAGCTCCATTTTTTTCTCCTGAAAGATGATGCTGAGTCCTCCTTAAAGATGATGCTGAATCTCATTGGGTAGTCAATTCTTGTTTGCAAACCCAGGTTCTTTGCTTTCTAGAATATGGTATTCCAGGCCCTCTGATTCTTTATTGTAGAAGCTGCCAGATCCTGGGTAATCCTTACTTTTGCTCCTTGATATTTGGATTGTTTCTGTCTGGCAGCTTGCAGTATTTTTAACTTGAGATTATAGTTTTGGAATTTTGCCACAATTTTCCTTAAGTCTTTTCTTATGGGACCTCTTTTCAGAGGTGACCACTGGATTCTTTCTATGAATATTTTCCTTTCTCTTTCTTGAATATTGGGGCAGTTTTCCTCAATGATCTCTTGCAGAATGCTATGCAGGCTTTTTTTTTTTTTTTGGTCATGGCCTTGAGGTAAGCTAATGATTTTTAAATTGTCTCTTCTGGATCTATTTTCCAGGTCAGTTATTTCATCAATAAGTATTTCACATTTTCTTCCATTTTTAAAAATTCTTTTTAGTTTGACTGATTCTTGCTGCTTCACAAAGTCATTAGCTTCTATTTGCCCTGTTCTAGTTTTTAATAAGTGCTTTTCTTAAGTTATCTTTTGTAACTCTTTTCATTTGGTTTCTTCTACTGTTTAAGGAGTTGTTTTCTGCAGGCAACTTTTTTTTCCTTTCTTTTCCAAATTGTTGATCCTCTCATGAATACTTTCCATTTACTTTCTCATTTTTCTTCTACCTTTCTTATTTGCCTTTTGAAGTCTTTTATGAGTATTTCCAAGAAGCCTTTTTGGGCTTGATACTAATTCATATCACTCTTTGAGATTTTTTCTGTGGACATTCTGTACTCATCTGAGTTTATGTTTTGGTCTGCCCTGGCACCATTGTAGCTTTCTATGTCAAGATTCTTTTCTGTTTCTTGCTCATTTTTCTTTCCTTTGTATTTCTTCTTTCTTCTTTCTTCTTCTTCTTCTTCTTCTTCTTTCTTCTTCCTTCTTCTTCTTCTTCTTCTTCTTCTTCTTCTTCTTCTTCTTCTTCTCCTCCTCCTCCTCCTCCTCTTTTAAGGTTGAGTTCTGCTCCTGTAGTAAAGGGGGCATTGTCCCAATCTTTCTAGATAGCTCTAAGCATTGGCTTTGAGCACGGGGGGCCCCTTGTGTTTTCAGGGGGTAGCTTTACCTGCTCTTTTCAGAAAATAGCCTTGTTTCCTCAAGTTTGCCTTCTGAGCTGGGACTGGAAGCTGCTCCACTGATTTTCTCTCTACTGAGTCAGCACTAAGGATCTTAGTTGCTGATTTACTGTGATTAAGATCCTCTCACTGATTTTCCCAGAGGCTATCCAACCTCTGCTGAATACCCTTTTCACTCTAGTGGCATTGGCCTTTCTTGAAATTGTTTCAGTCTATCTTGTGGTGGAGAGTGGTTTCTTTCCAATCAGACTCTGTTCTGAGATTTGGTTTCAGGTGGTTTTTGAGGGCAATGGGAGAGTTTTAGCAACTTCCTGATTTTACTCTGTCATCATGGCTCCACCCCAGGAAAGGGAAAGAATAATTCTTGATGGTTGTTTATTAACTGACAGAATGATTCCAGGATTAATTAGATTTTTTCTTCAAAATAACTTGTTAGTTGGTAAACAACATGTTTTAAGTCACACCTCTGACATATACTGGTTATGTGCTCTTGGATAAGATCATATAACTTATCCATGTCCTTCACAAATCTCTAAGAGTAGATATTACATTGTGTGTATGTATTGATACAGGGAGTTTCCTCAAAGCAGTTTTATATATTTAACTATTCCCAAAAATTAACAATAACAGTAACAAAAAATAATAACAACAAATGTTATTTAATCACATAAATTTACTAAATTAGAGATTCTTCATCACAGATGAGTTTGAGATACCTTTTGACAGTCTGGTGATCCTGATAGTATCCTTTCATATTTTTAAGTGAATAGAATAAAACATAAAGGCATACAAAGAAAGCCAGTTATTGAAATACAATTATTATTTATAGCCATGTTTTTAGATTGTCAACTAAAAAACTCTGCACTTAAAGCCAAGATGGTTGTATATTTCAAAGTTCAAAGAAAAGGAAAGGGAATTTCATTTCTTTTTTTTTTTATTTTCATCAGAAAGGAAGAATCAACTGGGATGCTGAGTCAGGTGACCAGCATCTAGTAAACAGCATGAGATAGTGAACAACAGAGCAATAAATACAAAAGAGAACATCTAAATAAATGAGAAGGAAAGGGAAGTGATGCATCACAGAACAAATTTTATCTTCTTTACAATTTTTCCTGGGGCAAAGTTCCTGTTTGCTCTATACTGGCATGAAGAGTTTCTTTAATGATCTCTGCTCATATACTAATGTGCTTGATAAAAACACAATTAGAAGAGAAGCAGCATATTAATGACACTTGACTCTTTCTCAGGTCCCACTATGAGTAGTCTCCTCTGAAGTAGAAATTATCTGGAATTAATAGGTAATTTAGTCCATTCATAATTTTCAGTTTTATAACTATAAGGTAAAGTAATTAGGATTTCACATTAATTAATAATCTCCAGCAAAAATGAAGGCTAAATTGCTACATGTAAAATGAACATGAGTCTGACTCATCAGGGAAGCTGCTACTTTCTTCATTTTATCAATGCCTAACATACTGTTGACTTTGTAACTTTAGACAGTGATTCATGTTTGATACTATATTCACTAATATGGTAGGCTCATTAGATCCCTACATCCTTGTAAAGGCAATACTAGAATGAATTATATAATTGAAATATAATTAAAGTAAAAAACTCTAAAAGCCGTGGTAAGGAAAATTAATGATTTTGAAAAAAATATGTAATATAAAATAGATCAGAGGAAGCAAACTCCATAATGAGAAGAGAGATTGGATTAGAATCAAGACATTTGGGTTTGAATTTTTTGGTCCATTTGCTAGCTCTGATATATTGAGGATACATGGAATTGTCTAAAGCTCAATTTTTTCCTTTGTAAAATGTAAATAACACAACTTGTAATAAGCATGTGACCAAATTATTTTAATTGTAGTGTTGCATAAACCTTGAAGCCTTTATATAAATATGATTTGGGTGTGATTAATGTTAAAGTTCAGTTAAATTTCATATGGTAATTTTGTACATACCTACCTCTATATGTCTTTGTCTTTCTATGAGATTTCTTCTTGCAAGTGTGTTATATAACTAGGACAGCCTATGTTTACTTCAAACTGAAGGGAAATATCATTTGGGTTTAAAAGCTTACATAGAGAGGACAGAACCAAGATGGCAGGGAGTAGACAGGTCTTTGTCTGAGATTTTCCTGGCTTCCCTTGGGTTACCAGCAGATCAAGCCTCTGAATATGTTTTGCAGTGGAAAAACCCACAAACATTTGGAATGTAAAACATTTCCAGCAGAAAATATTTTGGAAAAACTTCAGGAAAAGTCTTTCTCACTCAGACACTAGAGGAAAGGGTTTGCAGGCCGGCACAGATACAGTACAGTACAGTACAGAAACCCACAGTATAGATGTTTCCACTCACTGGGGGAATCTAGTGAGAAGCTGATAGCCAAAATACACTTTGCTATTCTGTCCTGGTTCAGAAGGCGGTGGATCAGCAGGTTAGCTCTGAGAGCTTCAGTGCAACTATAGAAGGCAAATAAACTTCTGAATTCTAGCATAAAAAGCTGACTTGACCACACCCACTTCCATAAGGAAGCCAGAAGGCCTAGCCCCAGGGCAGCAAGAATCAGCTGTCACCTGTAAAGATAGCTTGGGACAATCTCCTCTTTGCTGTTAGAGTAGACCTCAACCTTTAAAAATGAGCAAAAAAGCAAAAAGAGCTCTGCACATAGATAGCTATTATGGCAACAGAGAAGAACAAATCTAAAACCCTGATGACACTAATGGCAAACATCTCCAGATGATGCCTCAAAGAGTATTATAAATTGGTCTTTCTCACAAGACTCCCTTGGAAAAATACAAAAAGGATCTTAAAAAAGAGTTAGAAAAAAAATAAGGAAATGAAATGAGAGCTCTGGAAAAGGAAAAGCAGAAAGTACCTGAAGAAAATCACACCTTAAAGAAAAGTTTTGGTGAAACATAAAATAAAATTAACTCCTTGAAAAATGGAATTTTTGAAATGGAAAAAAATTAAAAGAATAAAACAAACTTTAAATTAAATTGTGAAATGGAAAAGGAGTTAAAAAAACTAATTGAAGAAAATCACTGAAAATTAGAATTGAATAAATGGAAAGAAATGTCTCAATAAGACATCATGAATCAGAAAAACCAAATTTAATAAATGAAATAATTGAAGAAAATGTAAAATATTTCATTGGAAAAACATCTGATTTGGAAAAGAGATCTGGGAGAGACTATGTAAGAATTATTGTACTCCCTGAAAACCATAATTAAAAAAAAAGAATCTAGAAAACATATTTCAAGAAGTCATCAAGGAAAACTCCCCTTATATCCTAGAACCAGAGGGTAAAATAACCATTGAAAAATTCACTAATCACTTCCTGAAAGAGACCTGAAAATGAAAACTCCAAGGAATATTATAGCCAAATTCCAGAATTATCAGATTAAGGAGAAATTATGGCAAGCAGCCAGAAAGAAACAATTCACAGGATTACACAGGATTTAGTAGCTTCCACATTAAGAGATTGAAAGATTTGGAATATGATATTCATGAGGAACTATCCAGCAAAATTAAGCATTGCCTTTCAGGAAAAGAGAAAAATTCAATAAAATAAATTATTTTCATTTATTTTTGATGAAAAGAACAGAGCTGAAGAGAAAATTTGATCTTCAAATACAGGACTTAAGAGAATCCTAAAAAGGGAAGAAGGGAAGAAAGAACTCATGTTTTTAAAGGTTAAAATGTTTACATCGGTATATGGGAAGCTTAAATTTTGAGAACTGTTTAGTTGTTAGGGGTATACTTTGAGGATATAGGTATAATTTGATTTTATTGTGAAGATATAAAAAAAAGAAACTAGAGGAGGAAACATAATTCTACTAGAAGAGAAAGATGGTCTTAAAATAGGGTAAATTACATCTTACAAAGAGGCAAAAAATTATATGGTAAAACTATACTAGTGGGCAATCTCACCTTTCTCAGAACAAGATAAATCAAAATACAAAATAAATAAGAAAGAATTTAAGGGGGTAAATATAATTTTAGAAAAATTAGATATTATAGGCCTTTAGAGAAAATTGAATAGTAGACAGAAAGGAATATATATTTTTTCTCAGCAGTACATGGAACCTACACAAAAATTGGCCTTGTTTTAGGCCATAAAAACTTCAAAATTAAATGCACAATGGCACCAGAAGTAGTAAATGCATCTTTTTCATATAATGATGCAATAAAAATTACCTGTAATATATGTAAATAATCTAATACTAAAGAACGAGCAAGTGTAACAATAAATCATAGACACAATTGATAATTTTATCCAATAGAATTACAATAATGAGACAGTATACTAAAACTTATAGCATGCAGCGAAAGCTGCTCTTAGGGGACGTTTCATATCTCTAGATGCTTACTTGCATTAAATAGAGAAAGAAAAGCTCAATGAATTGGGCATGAAACTAAAAAAGCTAGAAAAATCAAAAATTAAAAACCTCCAATTAGATACCAAATGTAAAATTCTGAAAATGAGGGGAGATAAATAAAATTGAATGTAAAAGAACTATTGAACTAACAAAAAAAACTAAAAGTTGGTTTTATAGAAAAACCAACAAAATAGATAAACTTTTGGTTATTTTGATTAGAAAAAGGAAAGAATAAAATCAAATTGCTAGTATCAAAAATGTAAAGGGTGAATTTTCCACCACTGAAGAGGAAATGAGAGTGATAATCAGGAGCTATTTTGTCCAATTTATTCCAATAAATCTGATAATCTACATGAAATGCATGAATACCTACAAAAATGTAGGTTTCCCAGAATAATAGAGGAAAAAAATAACTTACTTAAATAGTTCCATTTTAGAAAAAGACATTAAACAAGATATTAATCAACTCCCTAAGGGAAAAAAAAATCTGCAAGGCCAGATGGCTTTATTTGTAATTTCTCCTAAATATTTAAAGAACAATCAATTCTAATATTATACAAACTATTTGGAAAAATAGACAAAGAAGGAGCCCTACCAAATTCCTTTTATGACACAAAATATCTTTTGATGAAATTTGTTACACTCCAAATATTTGTTTGGTTTTTCATTCCAAAAACTGTTCAGAGGCTTGATCTGAGGGAAGCCAGGAAGAGCTGAGACAAAGATTTGTCTACTCCCTGCTATCTTAGCTTTTAAGTCAAATTAGCCTTCATATCCCCTTCTAGGGTAAATCTATCCGGAGTAGCCTATAATCATAAAAATTAAGATAATAGAGGCAGGGATAGCTAGCTAGTACAATGGACAGAGCACTAGCCCTGAAGTCAGGAGGACCTGATTTCAAATCTGGCCCCAGACATTTAACACGTTCTAAGTGTGTGATACTGAGCAAGTCAGTTAACCCCAATTGCCTCAGTAAAAAGGAAAAAAAAAAATTAAGATAATAATTATATTGGGATCCAAGTTGGTGGAGAGAATTGAAGAATTCACATAAGTTCTTCCCCAAACCTCCTCAAAGATCTTTAAATGATGCCTCAAAACAAATCTTGGAGTGCCACATCCTACAAAATAATTTTGAAGTCAAAGACAACTTAACATTGTCAGAAAAGGTCTATTCCTTCCAAGTGAAAGTGGAGTACTGTCCAAGGCAGCTCAGGCCATAACATACCAGAAGATTTTTAGAATGAATAAATCAAGCATCTTCAGCAACTGATGTCAGAGCTCTCAGACCAGAGACAGGAAGAAAGTTGAATTCTTACTCAGAAGGAGATTACAAGAATCTTTTTGCTGGCAGGATTCTTTTGCTTTTCCCATATTCAGATGTAGGTCATAGAATGGCAGTCCCAGGATAAGGAGAAGCATTAGCACATTATTGCTTGAAGGTACCGTGGAACAGGGGCTTACATAAGAGTTCCAGGTCAAAAAGGTGTACTTTTAGTCACCTATGTTCTATAAAACATACTAGGAGAGTGGTAAACACACCTCTTTAGATCATACAACCTTGGAAAAACAAAACTCTTAAAATAGATGCACAAAATCTGAAATGAGAGTGATGAAAAAAATAATGAAAAACAAGTCAACAACTTGGTAAAGAAGACAATGCAAAACATTGAAAAAAATAACATTAAAAATCAGACTAGAACAGATGATAAGGAAAGTTGAAAAAAACCTACTGAGAAGAATTCCTTCAAAAGCAGAATTCATCAAATAAAACAAGATATAAAAGTTCATTAAAGGAAATAACTCATTAAAAATAGAACTGTCCAAATGGAAAAGAAGGTAAAAAATGTCATTGAAAGAAATAATTCCTTAAAAACAAAAATTGAGCAGGTGGTTGATAATAACTATATAATACATCAAGAAACAATAAAATAAAACTAAAAGAATGAAAAAATAGAAGATTGTGAAATACCTTATTAGGAAGACATGGAAAACTGATCCATAAGATGAAACATTTAAAAAAAAAGTACTGAATTTTGTCAATATCATGATTTAAAAAATAAAGAATCTAGACATCATCTTTTAAGAAATTATCAAGGAAAACTCTCCTGATGTTCTAGAAGCAAAACGTAAAATATAAATTGAAAAAATCTTGCTAATCATCTCCTGAAAGAGATACCAAAATGAAAACTCCCAGAAATATTATAGTCAGATTCTATAACTCTCAGATTAAGGAGAAAATACTGCAAACAGCCAAAAAGAGAAAGTTCAAGTATTGTGAGCCAGAATCAGGTTAACTTAAGATTTAACAGCTTTTCCATTAAAGGAAAGTTTCCGGTATGATTTTTCAGAGGGCAAAGGAAAACAAAAAAGAGAAATCATAAACAATTTAATATTATATTTTTACATTAAAATGATACTTGTAACTTATAATAACTTGCCATTTTTAGGTCAGTTAAAATGAGCATAGAACAGAGGACATAGATGTGAATTGAATATGATGGGATGATATCTTTTGAAATAAAAATAAGGAATGAAAAAGAGGAATGCAGTGGGAGAAGGTAATATGGGATAAATAATTTCATATAAAACTGACAAGAAAAAAGCTGTTACAGTGAAGGAGAAGAGAGGGATGTTATGGAAAATGAGTGAATCTTACTCTTATTAAAATTGGCTCAAAGAGGGAATAATATACATATTTATTTGAGTATTGAAGTCTATCATAACGTACAGAAAAGTTGAAAGGGAAGGGAATAAGAGAAGATGGGGTACTCATAGAAGAGATGGTGGATTTGGAGAGACAAGTAGTATGAAGCTTAGAAAGGACAGGATGAAAGAAAGAATAGAATAAATGGAGGAAATAAGATGGAAAGAAATTCATTTAGCAATCATTACTTGAAATAATTTTCTCATCTCTCAAATGTGTAGAGAAATTATTCAAATTTATAAAAGTAGGAGCCACTCACCAAATGATAATTGATCAAAAATATGAAGTTCATTTGCAGATGAAATAATCAAAGCTTTTTACAGTAATTAAAAAAAACTGTTTTATATCACTATTGAGTGGAGAATTAACTAAATTAATTAAATTTATTTAATTTAAATTAAAATTATACTAAAGTATATACCTTATACATAATAGCTTGGCTAATAAAACAGAAAAGGTGAATGATAAATGTTGGAGGAGATTGCAAAAATTGAGACACATGTATTTTTGGTGAAGATGTGAACTGATTCAACCATTCTGTAGAGCAGTTTGGAACTATGCTTAAATATTCATAGTAGCTTTTTTCTGTTGTCAAAGAATTAGAAATTAAGGAGATACCCCATTAATCAGGAATGGCTGAATAATTTATGGTATATAATTGTGATGGAATGATATTGTGATAAAAGAAATAGTGAACAGATGCTCTCAGAAAAACCTGAGGAAATCTACATGAACAAATACAAAATGAAATGTGTAGAACTAAGGGAATGTGCACAGTAACACAATATTATAAGATGATCAACTGTGAATGACTTAGCTATTCTTAGAAATACAGTGATCCAAGACTGCTTTAAAAGTCTTACCATGAAAAATGCTGTCCAACTAAGAGAAACAACTGATGGAGTCTGATTATACGTGGAAACATATTTTTGTATTACTGTGGTTTTTCCCCCTGGGGTTTTTATTTTGGTCTATATTTTATTTCACAACATGAATAATGAAAATATGTTTTTCATGATTGCACATGTATAACCTATATCAAATTATTTTCCTCCTCAATGAGGAATGTGATGAGGGAGAGAATTTGGAGCTAAATTAAAAAAAAGAATCATGAATATTTTATTAAATGTAATTGAGGAAAATAAAATATCAAATTAAAAAAAGAAAGTAATCACATTCTATGATTACATACCCACAGTGAATATATTATCATTCACTCAAACACAAGAATAAAATATCAACTGCCATAAGCTTTGAGGCTGATATATGTCCATACCTAAAGATTATGTATATTAGCCACTAAAATCAAAATAAAATCTTTAAATGAGGAGTCTGTCAATACTAGCTTGATACAAAGACGTAACTTCAATACATATTGTTCCAGGTGCACTTTCAGAATTTTGATAAGCAACGGCCAAAAAAATTATCAAACTAAAAACATTCTCTATAAGTTAAATTTGTAAGATTCTTTACTTAAGCAGTGGGAGATCCTACTTTCTCAGTAGACTACTTCAGAATTGGAAAATTCACAACTTTCAGTATCTTGTCTCACAAAGTTCATATGATTTTGTAACTTTGCCAAGGCTAAATATCAAGGGGACTGAAAATCTGGCAAATTTCTGAAGAACTTGTCAGACATTTACAATCAATAATACCTTCTTACACTCTAAGTAATTATTATTTATTTTGAGCAAAATATATGCAATTAAAATTTTGACCATTTTATTCATAAGCATAACAGTCTCTATCTATGGAGCAGCTAATTTTCCAGTTCCATAGTTGTATCACTCTCTGAGTACTGACTTTCAAATATAGGCATTAATTCTTTTTTTTCTTTTTTTTATTAATACTTTTTATTTGCAAAACATATGTATGGGTAATTCCTAAACATGAACCCTTACAAAGCTTTCTGTTATAAATTATTCCCCCCTACTCCCCACCCCTCCCCTAGATGGCAGGATATTTACTACATGATAATTATGTTAGAATACTTAAGAAATCGAATATATGTATAGTTATTGCATCATTTTTTTTGCTTTTTTTTTGCTGAGGCAATTGGGGTTAAGTGACTTGCCTAGGGTCACACAGCTAGGGAATGTTAAGTGTCTGAGACCAGATTTGAACCCAGGTCCTCCTGACTTCAGGGCTGGTGCTCTATCCACTGTGCCACCTAGCTGCCCCTATTGCATCATTTTTTGTTAGGCATTAATTCTTAAATAAATATCACTAAGATTTCTTATACAATGATTCCCCCAAAAATCACAATACAAGAAAAATTAGAAATTTTACAAGAATAAAATATATTATTTATTTTTAAAACATACTTTAAAGCCTTTTGCCAGGAAAATAGTATTAATTTAGTGTCTAAATTTTGTTATATAGCAAATTGGTTCATCCATTTATTAATTTTGCATTCTCATCACATTCAAAAGACCAATACAGAATATTTGTATTTTAATTCTTATTTTTGCCATTTCTAAACATATCACTTTAATACCCAAATAAAATATTTCTATTAGAATAATGTATCTTACTTTAATTAGAACATATTATAATTTAGTTTTTGAACAAACTCAGATCTGGGTTTACAATCACAAATGAAATTAAAATCTTAGTTTTCCCAAGCAATATTAGCTGCCAACAATTCAAGTTATAGAGCAAGTTACAATCACAAATGAAATTAAAATCTCAGTTTTCCCAAGGAATATTAGCTGCCAACAATTCAAGTTATAGAGCAAGTTATAGAGATACTTTGAATTTTATGATGCAAGATCACATTCATCTCTCCTTCCTAAAATATGCCAGCCCTTACAAAAATCTTCAAATTATAATTTGGAAATATATGGCAAATGAACTGCATTGTTTTTATAAATTTAGTCTTTTATTTATAACAACATGAATTTCTACAAATCAAGAAAATATTTTCTTTTTTTCTGCTGGTTTAAATGACAGAGAAAAATTTTCTTGCAAGTTTCCTTTTTTCCTGAAACTTTATTTTCCACTTAAAATGTTAAATAGGAGTATATTCCTGTTTAATGGCACAGAAAAAGTTAGCATAAGACAAGAAAAGCTGAGAGAATTGTTGCAAGCATGAAACTTCATCTTCCTAAGTAATCTAACCTCCTTGCAGTTTTTTTTAAATCACAGCTGTTTATACAGCTGATTTTTTTTTCCTTAGAAATCTTCCAGTGTACCAGAGTATAAACACTTGACATTACATAAGATGAAGAAACATGTGAAAAGTTCATGGAGAGGGTAGAGAAGGAGAAAAAGAGAGAAAGTGTATGGAGGAAATACAGGTGGGGAAATTAGAGAGACGGAAATAGAGACAGAGAAAGAATGATCTGCTGGAGGATTGCTGGCTGAATTAACAGATCACAGATATCTCAATTGATTAATCAAAGAGAATTAGTCATTTGGTAATAAGATGGGCTAGCCTTGCACCAGAAAAAAAGTATCATATACTTCCTTTCATTTTGCTGAGTTCAAACAAAGGAAAAAAGTGTGGTGTTCCACGCAAATAATCAGATTTATCACAGTATAGAGTGATTTTATTGAGATCAATCCTGACCATCAAATAACTCACTTCTGACACCATTAATTATTTAATAGAGAACAAACCCTAAAATGAAATCATTTAGAAATTAGTTTAAGGTCATCTGACAAAGGGAATAAACCCCAAAAGAATGATTCATTCCCCCTGAGAGTCTGTAAATTCTATATGGAATTTAAACAAAGGAACAAGAAAACAACAATTG
Source organism: Myrmecobius fasciatus (assembly GCA_023553655.1). NCBI lineage: Eukaryota > Metazoa > Chordata > Mammalia > Dasyuromorphia > Myrmecobiidae > Myrmecobius > Myrmecobius fasciatus. The sequence continues at coordinate 17,711 of JAJPUD010023657.1, forward strand.
ACCATCCAGCACAGAGGCAGTTTCCATACTGAGATTATAAAATGGGAGAAAACTTATATTTTATGGATAAGTTTTTGGATAAAAAAAGTTTTTGGTCGTACAATATAGATCACTGGACTCTTGTCTAGGCTATCCCAGTCACATAGAATTAATTTCAAACAATGCAATAAAATTTCTGACATCAACATTACTTTTTGTCATTTTATTTGTTCCTCTCCATATATATTGAACCCCAACTTTCCTGAGACAATTAGATGGCACCTGCATAGAGTGCTGGGTCTGGAGACAGGAAGATTTGAATACAAGTAGAACCTCAGACAATAACTAGCTATGTGATCCTGGGCAATTTTTTGAACCTGTTTGCATTACTTTCTTCATCAGTGCTGGAGAAGGAAATGGCAAAATACTTCAGTATCTTGGCCCACAAAAAGTTAGAGTGCTATTGATCTGTGGAATCATTAAAAAAAAAGTTGACTGTGGCTAAATAACTACAAATAGAGAAAGCTTTGGCATGGTAAAAGTCTTGCTATTTCTTACTAATCAATTTTACATATACACACAAGTTGTGTGTGTGTATGCACAATAAATATGCATACACACATATGTATATATATATATACACATATATAGATATATACATACATTTATGTGTAGATATATTTTCATTAAATTCACCAAATAACAGAATTAGTGGTGGTGCATTGAAGGATATTTTCAACTTGTACCTAAATTTTTTCTACCTTTTTTTTCTTTTGTGATAGATGTAGGTGCAAATGGACCAACTTCATGATCATATTTTTCATCATAAGGATTCAAAAATGAGAGCAAATTAAAAAAAAGATTTAAAGCAATTGGGTATTGAGGATGATGATAGTGATGATTATAGCTCTCTATTGAAAAAGTTATGATCAGATGGTCAAAATTATAAACCAGATGCTCATTGTCCTTTATAAATTAACAGATGATAAATCCCTGTACTATAGATATAGAAAACCCACACTATAAATACTTGCAAAAGCAACCAAAAATGTATCTTAGATCATTCTCTCAGAAAACTGGTGTGCAGAAATGTCTCAAAGTAATGATAACTTCTGAGAATAAAATTTTAACAATTTGCTGTCATCAAAAATATGTAAAATCTACCATTAGAACTAAAATCTTTCAAAATAAATTACAAGCAAAAGAAATCATAACTGAATGGAGGTAAGATGAAATAAGTGAAGCATTGGAGAGATTTCTTTATTTTCAGCCAGTAAGGGCTAAATTCAAATCCAGATTTAGTGAATTATTAATTGTGTAATCCTAAGCAACTCTTTTGATCTCTTCTTTCCTTGGTTTTCTCATCTCTAAAATCATGAGAAGTATTATTAAAAGATAAAATAGAGTAGTATTTGTAAAATGCTTGGCAATATTTTTTTGGTGTTAATAATAATATCCATTTCATTCTTTATATTTCATTCAAAGTGAGCCTACAGAAAAAATGCATAATACATTTATTTAATTACAAAAAGAAGCCCTTTTGCCATCTGCACAATAGTTGATGGAACATTAAATGTAAGGGAATAGCATGATAATGGCTTGTCCTGGGACCATTTCTCTCTATCCTTCATTGAATGAAGTGATGAGCAAGAGAATATGAATTTTATGTTAATGATAGCCCTGAAGATGAGGGTGATGTTGCTGATGATGATGCATAACACACATATGTTATGCAAATAAAATTTAAAAAAAAAAGAATTGATCATCATATAGTATTGTTGTTGCAGTGTATAATGATCTCCTGGTTCTACTCATTTCACTCAGCATCAGATCATGCAATTCTCTCCAGGCCTCTCTGAAATCGTCCTGCTGGTCGTTTCTTACAGAACAATAATATTCCATAATATTCATATACCATAATTTGTTCAGCCATTCTCCAATTGAAGGGCATCTATTCAGTTTCCAGTTTCTAGCCACTACAAAAAGGGCTGCCACAAACATTCTTGCACATGTGGG
>JAJPUD010023658.1:0-13872 GCA_023553655.1 Myrmecobius fasciatus
GATGCAAGGAGAAATAGACAGTAATACCATACTAGTGGGAGATCTCAACCTTGCTCTCTCAGAATTAGATAAATCAAATTCCAAAATAAATAAGAAAGAAGTTAGGGAGGTTAACAAAAGGCTAGAAAAGTTAGGTATGATAGATCTCTGGAGGAAATTGAATGGTGATAGAAGGGAGTATACTTTTTTCTCAGGGGTTCATGGAACTTATACAAAAATTGATCATGTGTTAGGGCATAAAAACCTCAAAATCAAATGCAGAAAAGCAGAAATAGTAAATGCATCCTTCTCAGATCATGATGGAATAAAACTCACATGTAATATAAGGCCAGGAGAAAATAGACCACAGGTTAATTGGAAATTAAATAATCTAATCCTGAAGAATGAATGGGTGAAAGAGCAAATTATAAACACTATCGAAAATTTCATCCAGGAGAATGACAACAATGAGACAACATACCAAAATTTGTGGGACACGGCTAAAGCAGTTATAAGTGGTAATTTTATATCTCTAGATGCTTACTTGTGTAAAACAGAGAAAGAGAAGATTAATGAACTGGACTTACAATTAAAAAAGCTAGAAAAAGACCAAATTAAAAACCCTCAATTAAATACCAAATTAGAAATTCTGAAAAATAAAGGGGAGATCAATAAAATTGAAAGTAAGAAAACTATTGAATTAATAAATAAAAGTAAGAGTTGGTTTTATGAAAAAAAAAACAACAAAATAGATAAGCCTTTAGTTAATTTGATTAGAAAAAGGAAATAGGAAAATCAAATTATTAGTCTCAAAAATGATAAGGCAGACCTTTCCTCCAATGAAGAGGAAATTAGAGTGATAATTAGGAGTTTCTTTGCCCAACTTTATGCCAATAAATTTGATAACATAAATGAAATGGAGGAATATCTACAAAAATATAGATGAATATTCCTGCAAAAATTTTAAATAAGATTTTAGCAACAAGATTACAGAAAGTCATCGCCAGGATAATACATCATGACCAAGTAGGATTTATACCAGGAATGCAGGGCTGGTTCAATATTAGGAAAACTATTAGCATAGTCAATTATATTAATAACCAAATTAATAAAAACCATATGATTATCTCCATAGATGCAGAAAAAGCCTTTGATAAAATCCAACATCCATTCCTCTTAAAAACACTGGAGAGTATAGAAATAAATGGGCTTTTCCTTAAAATGATTAGTAGTATCTACTTAAAACCTTCAGCAAGCATCATATGTAATGGAGTCAAACTAGAACAATTCCCAATAAGATCAGGAGTGAAACAAGGCTGCCCACTGTCACCATTACTATTTAATATTGTCTTAGAAATGTTAGCTTTGGCAGTAAGAGAAGAAAAAGAGATTAAAGGAATTAGAGTAGGTAATGAGGAAACGAAATTATCACTGTTTGCAGATGACATGATGATATACGTATAGAACCCTAAAGACTCAACTAAAAAACTACTAGAAACAATTCACAACTTCAGCAAAGTTGCAGGATACAAAATAAATCCATATAAATCATCAGCATTTTTATATATTACCAAAAAAGTTCAGCAGCAAGAGATACAAAAAGAAATTCCATTCAAAATAACTGTTGATAGTATAAAATATTTGGGAATTTATCTGCCAAGGGATGGTCAGGAACTATATGAACTAAACTACAAAACACTTTCCACACAAATCAAATCAGACCTAGTCAATTGGAAAAACTTAAAATGCTCATGGGTAGGACGAGCGAATATAATAAAAATGACAATACTACCCAAACTAATTAACTTATTTAGTGCCATACCAATCAAACTCCCAAGAAATTATCTTACAAATCTAGAAAAAATAGTAGCAAAGTTCATTTGGAAAAACAAAAGGTCAAGAATTTCAAGGGGATTAATGAAAAAAAAGGCTGACGTTGGTGGACTTGCTGTACCAGATCTAAAACTATATTATAAAGCAGCGGTCATCAAAACCATTTGGTACTGGCTAAGAAATAGAGTAGTCGATCAGTGGAATAGGATAGAATCACAAGACAAACTAGGCAATAACTATAGCAATTTGTTTTTTGATAAGCCCAAAGACCCCAGCTTTTGGGATAAGTATTCAATATTTGAGAAAAACTGCTGGGAAAACGAAACTAGTGTGGAAGAAATTAGGGCTTGACCCACATCTAACACCACATACCAAGATAAGGTCTAAATGGATTCATGATCTGGATATAAAGAGTGATATTATAAGTAAATTAAAGGAATGTAATATAGTTTACCTCTCAGACCTATGGAGATGGAATAAATTTATGTCCAAAGAAGAACTGAAACTCTTAATTGAAAACCAGATAGATAACTTTGACTATATTAAGTTAAAAAGTTTTTGTACAAACAAAATCAATGCAGACAAGATTAGGAGGGAAGTAATAAATTGGGAAATCATCTTTACATTCAAGGGTTCTGATAAAGGTCTCATCTCTAAAATATATAGAGAATTGTCTCATATTTATAAAAATTCAAGCCATTCTCCAATCAATAAATAGTCAAAGGATATGAACAGACAATTTTCAGAGGATGAAATTAAAACTATTTATAGTCATATGAAAAGGCGCTCCAAATCACTGTTGATCAGAGAAATGCAAATCAAGACAACCCTTAGGTACCACTTCACACCTGTCAGATGGGCTAAAATGACAGGCAAAGTTAATGATGAATGTTGGAGGGGTTGTGGGAGGGCTGGGACACTGATGCATTGTTGGTGGAGCTGTGAACGGATACAGCCATTCTGGAGAACAATTTGGAGCTATGCTCAAAAAGTTATCAAACTGTGCATACCCTTTGACCCAGCAACATTTCTATTGGGCTTATATCCCAAAGAAATCATAAAGGAAGGAATAGGCCCCACATGTGCAAGAATGTTTGTGGCAGCCCTTTTTGTAGTGGCTAGAAACTGGAAATTGAATAGATGCCCTTCAATTGGAGAATGGCTGAACAAATTATGGTATATGAATATTATGGAATATTATTGTTCCGTAAGAAATGACCAGCAAGATGATTTCAGAGAGGCCTGGAGAGACTTACATGAACTGATGCTGAGTGAAATGAGCAGAACCAGGAGATCATTATACATGGCAACAACAGTATTATATGACGATTAATTCTGATGGATATGGCTCTCTTCAACAATCAAATGTTTCAAACCACTTCCAATTGTTCACTGAAGAAAGCCATATACACCCAGAGAGAGGGATGCGGAATGTGGACCACAACATAACATTCTCATACTGCTTGATTGATGTTTCTTTACATTGTGTTTCCTTTATCTCATATATCATTTGTGTAGATAAGATTTTTCTTGCACAACAATGATAAGTTTGGAAATATGTATACATATATTCAATTTGCCAATATTTTAACATAATTAACATGTAGTGGATATCCTGCCATCTAGGGGAGGGGTGGAGAGTTGGGGGGAAAAATTTGTAACGGAAAGTTATGTAAGGGTTATTGTTGAAGAATTACCCACACATATGTTATGCAAATAAAATAAAATTTAAAAAAAAACAGCATCCAACAATATGTTATATATAAGAAACTCATCTAAAACAGAGATACATACAGGGTGAAGGTAAAAGGCTGGAGTAGAATATATTATGCTTCAGGTGAACAAAAAAAAACAGGGGTAGCAATCCTGATCTCAGACCAAGTAAAAGCAAAGATAGACTTAATTAAAAGAGGCAAAGAAGGAAATTATATCTTCTTAAAGGGTACCATAGATAATGAAGCAATATCCATACTAAAAATATATGTACCAAGTGGTATAGCATGGAAATTCCTAGAGGAAAAGTTCAGAGAGATGCAAGAAGAAATAGACAGCAAAGCTATAATAGTGGGGGATCTCAACCTCCCTCTCTCAGAACTTGATAAATCAAACCACAAAATAAATAAGAAAGAAGTTAAGGAGGTAAACAAAATGTTAGAAAAGTTAGGTATGACAGATCTTTGGAGGAAATTAAATGGAGATAGAAAGGAGTTTACTTTTCTCTCAGCAGTCCATGGAACTTATAGAAAAATTGACCATGTGTTAGGACAGAAAAACCTCAAAATCAAATGCAGGAAGGCAGAAATAATAAATGCATTTTTTTTCAGATCATGACGGAGTGAAAAGTGGGAGTTAACTCACTTTTTCTAAATTAGTATACTAAATATTCTGTTGTTTCTTGGGATTAGAAGATGATAAAGGCCATTTATTTTTCCAGAGAAAGAAATATTTTCATACTTAATATAATGACCTATGTTGTTTAATCACACTCTACTATAATTATTTTTTTTTTCTATTTTCAATTCTCATGTCAATTGTGGACATGATAGAGTAACTTCACCCTTTAATGCATTAAATTACTGTTACATTATGTATTTTATACTTGAACTAAAGATTTCTACTTTTCTCCTTTTTCAATTATTTCAAACAGGTGTTTTTGATAGCAATTCTAAATCACTAATTAAAAATAAAAGAAAATCATTCATATCTTGGAGTTAATTATAGCACGTAAGTAGTTGAAAGATAAACCATGGCAAAATGAGTACAGTCAATGTTTGTGGAAAAATTAAAACAAATGCTAGTTTTGACTCTCTTCAAAGGGGCAAAAAATTCACAAAACTCCATATGGCATTAATTTTACAATGTGAAAAAATGACATGTAATACTTGAATTTAGAAGATCAGGCTAGAAAGAGCAATCTAGACCAAGTTCCTATAAGCTTTTCTGTGTCACGGACCCTACTGGAAATTTGGTGAAACAATAGACCTCTTTTTAGAATAAGGGAAATAAATTGTATCAAAATACATTTATCAAAATATTTTTTAAATATTAAAACATTAAGGATATATAATCAAATCAAACTTTTACTTATGGGAAAATCTGATATATAGGAATATAAATTTGGGATTTAAACCCAGGCCTTTTGGCTAAAGAAGATAAGTAGTGAAGTCAGAATTGGGGTAATGGTCTAAGGAAGTATTGAGGGATAGATAGATTAGAGGCATGAATATGAAAAAAAAAGTGAAGCATAAGGGAGCATTGGACTGATAAAGCAAAGTAGTGAGATAGGGGAACATTGGTGTTTGTAATTAGCTTGCTCAGAAATTTTCACCAAAAAGTAATTTTCTGGGATTCCTGCCTAATGCAGAGCAGTTTGAACAATTCTCTCCACCAGAGATGAAAGATTTGCTGATAAACTTAATGTACTAATAAATACACAAAGAGTAATGCCTGTCTCTGCCTTTTATTTGATCTACTCATAGAAGACTCAAATGTGGTTGAGGTATGTTTACTATTGATTGGTAACTATCTTCCTTTGCCTATTTCACTATAAAATGACAAACTACCTAATATCTTTGTGTTATCTTGGAATAGAGCCTCTTGTCTATATGAGCAGATTCTGTATACATTTTGTTTCTATGAATCATTGGTAGAACCAGGATTTGAACCTGGGACTCCATTTAGAGCACCATATTCTCAGTAATACACTCCTCAATGTAATGTGAGATTTTATCTAGAAAACTTAAAATTTAAATGCAAATAATAGAACTTCCAAAATAAAGTTATGCTTTTGAAACACTTTTCAAATAAAGATAGATAGAGTAGGGGTAGGAGAAGGAACAGAAGAACAAAGCAAAACAAACAAAAAAAAGGAAATGGTCATCTTTAATACTGGCACTTCATCATCCATCATCATCTAGGCTTGCTGTAGTGGAGCTCCACACTTCTATTTGATGGTCCTGAACTAAAAGTTTCCCTTTACTAAATTCACATCAAAAATACATTGCAGTTATTCTCTTCTTGAAAATAAACTGGTTGTTACTAAATTCCACTAGGCGCCTAATGTTTTCAGTATGTGACTATGTCAGATATTGGTCTTAGAAAGAATTTCCAATTTACCACTGTAGTGCTTAGATGATTTTTAATTGTTGATCAAGAGAGGATAAACACATGGCAATTATTTCAAGTCTGTTTAAGAGAATTAGCAGAAGATTTTGATATCCAATTAACAAGATAATAAGTATTCTAGGATGAGTATTAAATGCCAGTCAGGAATTGCTATTTTTTCTTACATTCAACTAACTAAAATATTGATTTGAAAATAATAAAGTTAGACCTCTATGATTCTTCTATGGTAGTACAATAATAACAATAACAATGACAATAATAAAATAACAAGCTTATGTTTAATATAGGTATCTTTACCCCATACCACACTCCTTGTCATAAGTAGCTGCTTCTATCGTGCTCATTTTCCTAAAAGGTATGAAAATAAATGTTAAGTACTTTAATAAGAATATTAAGAGCTTTAATAAGATATCATTTAAAGATGAACCATTACAATTTTATCTTTAATCATTTTTTGTGATAGAATGAATGAATATATTTATTAAGTTATCATTTACATATTTTAGACTTTTTTTTGCCATCAATGAAGACTGCTAACATTTCTTCTATACCTTCTTACCCAATATGTAGTTCTCCTGGTTTTATCAATATATGGAGTATACAAATATGGTAGTCACAATATTCAACTATTATGTGTTATACTCACTATACACTACACAACTCTTATATTCACTAGCAGATTATTAATTCCTCAATGTTAGCAATAGTTTCTAGTTTCTGTCTCCCTATCCGAGGAATTTAGTGCATAGAAGAAGAGAGTATAGAACAGAGCAAGCACTTATAAATGTCCAATGAATTTAATTTAAAATTCAAATTTTGTACCAGGAAATTGCATCTTACTAACAAATTAATACAAACTTATCTTTTACCTTTGTTGCATGTCAGAAGACTAGGGAGAAATAAGGATGAGAATGAAAGAATGCTCAAAGGTTGGAAAAATTAGGGGGAAAATGCCAGAGAATGGAAGAACAGACGATCACAATTTCCAACTTCTTGCTCTAAGCTCAGTTTTATATATTCATCAGGGACATCTGTGTGATTACTTGAAGCCTACCTATTATAAATTATAGCTTATTGATGCCACTTTCAACAGTGAAACACTTCCATGTCCTTATGCAGCTGTGCTTTCTAAAATCACTATAATTAAATAGGTATTTGTTTCAGGTGTCTCCACACAAATTGAATACTTTGTTTGTCACAATATTGATCATTAGGTTTCCTGCTGGTGATCTAGGCTTTTCCCTTATGTTAGCTGACATTTAAATAGTACTTCAAAGTTTGCAAAGCACACTATAGATATTATCTCATTTGAGCTTTACAATGATTCTAATAGAGAGTAATTGTCTTTATAGCCATTTTACAGATGAGGAAACCAAGGCTCAGAAAGATTTGTGGCATAGCCATAGTTACAGTTAGTTAAATGAAGTCAAGAAGTACTTCTTAAATATCTTTACTTATGTACATAATATATATGTGCATATGAATATATTTCACCATATCTGAATAAACCTCTATAAACACATGCATTATATAATAGATATATATTTATATGCCTTACAAATGTCACAATATGAACAAACTTATGTATATGTATGGATGTGTGTTGTAAATGTTCACAATAATCCTGAGAAGTTGTGTTCTTATCCACATTTTGCAGTTGATGAAACTAAAGCAGAGACTGAATATCTTGCCAAGGATAACACAGCTCATACGTATCTCAGGAAAGATTTGAATACATTTCACTCTGGTACGAGTCCATTGCTCTATCCACTATACCTCATAGCTTCCTGTATAGATGCTTATCCATAAAACTATAACAGAACACTAATATTTGCATTCCACGTGTTTTAAGAATTATTCATTTTTATTTTCTATGATGCAAAATACCAAGAACAAATATGCAACTTAGTCCATTAATTCCTGGTAGTCAAAGGAGGACCAATTAAACAAATGCTAGAGAACCTGACCACTAAAAGTCTGGCCACTGGCTAAATTTTATTTCATTGCAGTAACTAATGATGTTGGAGATGGAATTTTCAATTTAATATATGAAGTACTCTGATCATGCAAAGAAAATAGATTATTGTTATGCAATATATTAATAGCTAATTATTAATTTGTTATCCAGACACTTCCCTTTACTTCCACATTAAGGCCCAGCTGTTGTTAAAATAAGTCTTTTTAACTGGAAGAGATAGAAGTATATATCCTCATGCCTGCTACCATTAACAGAAAAAAGCAAATCAGAAGTTAAGACATTACTTACTGTTCATGCATAGCTGTGTTATTATTGTGTTGGTTTTTGGTTGTGTTTTATTCTTCATGACTGCATTTGCAGTTTTCTTGGCAAAGAGACTGGAGTGGTTTGCCATTTCCTTATCCAGATGATTTTACAGATGAAGAAATTAAAGCACAGTTGTGTGATTTGACAAGGGTCACACAGCTGGTAACTTTCTGAAGTCAGAGAGAGCTAAACCTACAGTGCACCACATAGCTGGCCCATAGCTGTAGCTATTAATTATTTCAACAATCAACTAAAAATGGGATATCTAGTTCTGTGATTCCTATCTTATTTATCTTTGTATTTTTGTCAATGCTTGGTACACAGTAAGGGTTTAATAAATACTTGTTTGTTGATTAAAAAATAAAATGAGGATCTGGAGGACATGATTGATTGAAGATATTACTCTTATCCCTCAAGGAACATGCTCCTCAGTCTTGGGCTGGACCCTAACCAACTAGCATATAATAGAATATAAACAAAATCCAGTCTGGGTAAATTCTTACCCTGAGGAAAGGAGCCATTGTCCTTGTTTCCTTCCATTAGAGTTTAGGGTGATTCAAGTCATGAAAAAGAAAACCAATCAGAAAAGTCTGAATGAAGATGGATTTCCTTGTCCAGATTCTTGTAGGAATCTGGGTTTCAAGTTCAAGCTATGTTCTCAAAAGTTCACTTCCTTTCTAAATGTCCACCAATCAAGGTTGATTTTTATTTATCAGGAGTATTCCATTTCAGAAAGGTCTTTAAGGCTCTCAAAATCTTTATTGAGAATCTTTGATTACCAAGAGAAAGCACACTGACCATCAATTTGCTGATTCTGGCTAATTAGTAAATGTATTATTAATTACTCAGAAAGTTTATCTCTCAGAGTTTTTTCATTCATCATAAAATTATGGATACTTGAAGTACTAAGGTAGCAGATAACAAATAATTAATATCCCTGGTTCCATTTCAGGTATAGGAAATTGTTTTTTGTATTTCCCTGACAGAAGTGTGGAGACTAAAGGAAAGAAAGAAAAAGCTGAAGAAAGCACTTCAAGAATTAGCATTATCCAGTCCTAATTTACAAAACTTTTATTTCAGTAGTGTTTTACTTTTAATTTCACTAGGGTTCTTATGTTCTTCTCTATTCATGTTCTTTGGATTCCACTGTGATTATTCCACATCTGATATGTAATTATTCTTTGGTGGATTTTTTGCAAACTAGTGGGGACCACAGACAATATCTGAGATGAGTTCTTTTTGGTCAAATTGCCCCAAAATTTCTTACTTTTTTATATATTTTTAGAACTACCAAAAAAGTGACAATAATTTTTTCAGTGTTAATTTAAAAGCATTCTAAATATACCCCCAAATAAATGTCCATTGATCATGCTGTAGGTGGGCAAACAATCATATTCAAATGACTGACAAATCCAATTGAAATTAAGATATTTCTCACTTGAAACTGTATTATAAATGGCAAGAAAATGGGAGAAAGGCAAACAGTATATGGATAGATTTTTTTCCCATGAATTTATGGGAAAGAATGGATAAGATAATATGTGTGGGACTTCAAATACTACATAAATGCTTATTATTATTATTAGCTTTTTATATCTACACACATAAGTAAAATATATGATATATATATATATATATATATTTCAACATCAATGAAAATTAGTTGTCTGGTCTTATTTTTCAATCATATCTGACTATGACATCTCCTCCCCTTTTTTGGGCCTAACCTAGCACTCTATTCAATACACCACCTGCCTGCTCCCAATGAAATTTATGAATCTAATAATGGAGAATATAGCTGAAAACAAATATCGTTACATATATTTTCAGTAACTTGGATTCTAGATCATAGAATCTAAATAAAAAAGGGAATACTGGGTTAGAGGATCATGTTTCTAGAGGAGCAAGATATGTTAGGGGCTATCAAATCTCATCCCCTCATTTTATTGGGAAAAAAAAAAACAACAACAAAAAAACAAGTTTCTTTTTGTCCATAATCAGACAACTACTAATTGGTAGAACCAGTATACAAACCCAATTCCCTTTACTTTAAGCAAGTAGATTCATTCTATTATATCAGTAAAATGTATCCCAAAATACATAAAGTAGCAATTTGAGTTATTAAAATATTAATAACTGATTATGTAGTAGAACATGAAAAACAGTTAATTTTCAAAATTAGCTAGCAAATCTGTTCTCATAATCCTACATGATAAGCCATAAAATTTAAAGAGCAGGGATTATATATTTCAGCATTCCATTTCTGATCTTTAGCCACTTAAGATTTGCATCTGAATACTTACTCTTCTTTTATCTACCCAAAATATACAGGAAGAAGTATTTCAGGCATGAGATGCTAAATGTATCCTGCTCTCCCCCTTGTCACCCTCCTTCTCCCCACACCTTCCTTTCTGATTTAAATCTGTTTGTTTGGGTACATGGCTTGCAAAAAACAAACTGTTATAAAGAAAGGAACACAACATAGGACACATGGTAGGTGCTTTCAAATATTTGAATGGTTGTCATGTGGAAGGAGGAATTGTTCTTGTCCTATATGACTATGAAGAACAGACTCAGAATCACTGATTGGAAGGTTCTGAGAGGGAAATTTAGGTTTTGTTCTGCAGAAAAAAAAGCAACCCAATACTAAAAGGTTTAATCACTTGTTATTGTTTAGTTATGTCTGACTCTTTGTGATCTCATTTGCAGTTTTCTTGCTAAAGATATTGGAGTAGTTGGCTATTTTCTTCTCCAGCTCCTTTTACAGATGAGGAAACCGACGCAAACAGAATTAAGGGACTTACTTAGAGTCACACATGTCTGAAGACAAATTTGAATTCATGAATGAGTCTTCTTGATTCCAAGCCCAGTGCTCTATCCACTGTGCTACCTAGCTACCAAGTAGGTGTACCTTAATTACTTAAAAAGGTTAATAAAGAATGAGTTTCCTTAAGAGGAAGAGGGCTTTAAAAAGAGTTTGTATGCTTACACACATATGTGTATGCATACATACATACATCATATGTGTATGTGTTAGACTTGATGATCCTGAAGGTTCCATATAACTGTCAAATTATGTGATTCCATAAAGTCAAGAAGTCTCAGGTTCAAGTTTTACTTCTTATATGCACAGCCTCCCAATATCCCTAAGCAACTCTCTAAAACTCTATGTTTCTGATAGATTAGAGTATTACCTATATTAATGAAACATTAGCCTAGACACTATCCACTTCTCAAGAGGGAAGGGGAAGATCAAGGTTTCTAATCATATGCCTGAATAAGAAAATTATTTGTTTTGCATTAGGTAGAATCACAAGTACATTTGACACACACTCACATACACACATACAGAGTTTCTTATTTTGCCTTTCATTGGATGATCTTTGCTTTCTAAATTCAGGATCTATTTTGATTTAAATCTAGATAATTCTTCTACAGTGAAGTATTGTCTGTCTGAGTGCTACAGAAAAAGATTATTATTCATTTGTTAGCATCTATGGAACCACTGCACTGTCATAGGCTCATTAATGAATGCAAAAGCATCTTTAATTTCCTCTATTGGGAAGGTCTAGATTTTGCTTTGGAATACAAACAATACCAATATACAAATCCAATAATATAGTACAGGATCTCAGAGTAAAAGCGAAATAGTGTTACTGGGAGACACAGCCAAAGAAATTGCCCTTTGGAAAACATTGAGCATAGTTATTTTTAATAAATAAACATTAAGATTTTTTGCTGTTCAATATATAAAGATGGTATTGCTGACCCACAATTGGTCAGATGTGTCTTTTGGGCTATTTTTGAATGACTGGGGAAGGGCTTTCTGATTTCAGGTACATCTTCTTGCTCAGTGAACTGGGCTGGTAAGGCTGTTGATTATGTCATGGGTTATATCTATGGTCAAGGGATAATTTAATTGCTACTTTTGGACAAATGCATTAACACCATTAAAAAATGGAAGATGCTGAACTTTCCCTCATACTGTGTTGAATTAAGGACAAATAATTTGTCTACAACAGATCATATACCATGTAACACATTCCCCTCATATTACCTCAGTTTTGCTATTTTCCCCTGCAATTGTAGATTGTGTCTTAGCATAAGGAGACCCCTTAAGAGTGCATCCATAGGCAATCATGCTGTAGAAAATGGAGCAGGGTCTGTGGAATTTTCATTTTTGCCAGAAGATTTAAGAACCAGGTGCTCAGATTAGCAAGAACAGCTGTAAGAACATAATGCTGCCTTAGCTGTAAGAATTCACCTGCCAGGAATACTTAAAACAACAGCAATTGCAACACTTTAAATATTTAGTTAGGCAAGAATTTTAGAGAAAATATTTCGACTACGAGTTTTGTATAATCTCATTGAATGAGTCAAATCCTATGGTGTAGCTCAGTAACCAAAACTTCAAAAGGGAACATGAAAGAAGCAACTTAAAATTTATGACAGTAGTTATGTGATTGATTAAATTATTCATTTGTTTATTTTCATTCATTCATTCATTCATTCATTCATTCATTCATTCATTCATTTTATCATGGTTCCTTGGATAGTCTGGTGAAGGATATGGATGCCTTCTCAGAAGAAAGTTTTATGACTTACACTTCTAATTGAAGGAAATGTTAAATTTCCATTAAAGGTTAGTGAAAATAAATGTTATTGCTCTTACTTCAAAGGGTAAGTAGACCTTGGGTTGATAATTAATAATCTATAGCAATGGTCCAGATTTGGAATTTTATAGGAATAAAAAGTCAAAGTGAGGAAATTTGGTGTACCAATGTAGATCAGTGACCATTTTGCTACTTATAGTTGAAGACAGTGGCCTGGGGCACTGAGAGGTTATGGTGCTTGCCTGAAGTCACAGAGCCCATATGTGTCAGAGAAAATTCTTCACATACTATGTAGTACTAACTCTCCTATAATAATAATGCTTACATAAAAATATTTAGTGATATCATTAGTTTGCATTTATTAAACTGCATCTAAAAGTTCATTTAACAAGGAGAATAGAAGCTACTCTAATTTTCTTTTGGGTCACTCCCTTTTAAGTAGATAAATAAAGATGGGGCTTAAGAACTATGAAAGAATCCAGGGATAGACTACTATATGATTAATTTACCTATTTTAACAGCATAGAAGTAGGATTGGCGTGGACCTTGAACCTATCAGTTCCAATTCCCTTATTTTACAGATGAAGAAACTAAGGTCACATTACCAAGGTCTCAAAAATAATGTGACAGAGACAGGATGTTCTCTGATTTCAGATCTAGTGCCCTTTCTGATTTATTGTATTGACTGTACTCTGTCAAATTGATCAAGACATTTTTGATTCATTTTTCCTTCTGGAGAAAGATATTGTAATGAGTCACCAACAATTGATATTTCAGCTCCCCAAAACATAAAAAGCATGCAGATACTTTCACAGGAACACAGTCCCCATATGAATTCATTCATGAATCCATACATTACAGTATTACTCTTTAAAGGAAGAAGGGCTTATTTACCAAATGAAGCAAAGCAATTTGGATCTAACAATATTTGTTTTTTTCTTTATTTATTAAAGCTTTTTATTTGCAAAACATATGCATGGATAATTTTTCAACATTGACTCTTGAAAAGCTTTTTGTTACAATTTCCCCCCCCCCCCG
>JAJPUD010023659.1:7499-19705 GCA_023553655.1 Myrmecobius fasciatus
GATAGATAGATAGATAGATAGATAGATAGATAGATAGATAGATAGATAGATAGATAGATAGATAGATAGATGGATGGGGAGAGAGAGAAAAAAGAGAGAGAGAAAGAGAGAGAGAGAGAGAGAGAAAGAGAGAGAGAGAGAGAGAGAAAGAGAGAGAGAGAGAGAGAGAGAGAACAGAAAAGCCAAGGGAGATAAGGTAAGATAAAAAAGTGTCAAATACCAAATTCACATCAGAAAAAAAAAAACAGGAGGTTTTTTTCTTGGCTTATAACTATCAATTGATAATAGAGCTACAAAGTAACTTGCTTTTCTAATTTTGAAATGTAAGCAAGAATTCAAACAGGTTCTGGAATGGCATTTCCTTAAAAATTAGGGTTAATATGAACACATGCACCAATAGCATCAGTCTAGAGTAAACCAGCATTCTATATGTATGTATATGTATACACTCTGTATTTCATAATCCTGGCTATCATAGTCAACAACAACTCCAATATAACTCTCACCGAAATTACTCAAAATCCTGGAGTGATTAAAATGTAGTTTGATAATAGAGTGAAAATGTTTTTCATATTTCATATGGATATTATATGTATGCATACACCTAGCATTTAAATAGCACATTAAGATATACAAACTGTTTTACACATGTTAATACACTTGTGTTTCCCAACTTTATACAGAAATTAAATATTGACTTAATCTGGTTTGAGCTATTGATAACATGGGTCTATATTAACTCTGATGCATAAAAATACTCTCCAGACCTATTAGTATTCTTGCTTGCTTTTCAAAATTGGGAAATAAAGTTATGATGTATAATTTATTGAGTATTCAACTGGCCAAATTTGAGTGCGAGTCTATTTTTTTTAACATTCTATTGTCTTTCAATGAACCAAAAAGTTATTTATCAGGTTATAAAGGGCATTTCTTTTAAAACATGTCTCTGTAGTTAATAAAAACTCCAATGATACAACCTCACAAAACAGACCAAAATCCAATATATGGAACTCACCAGAGAGTAAAACTCTTGTCCACCACCACTGCACCATTCCTACCACAATAAGACTTTTGCAGAGGATTGTGCTGTATGCCTTCCAGGCAGAACGCCATAGTCCACAATTAGGCTATATATTCAGAGGCCAAAAACCTTATTGTCTTACTTGCTATGTAATTATCTGTTATGATGAACTGTGATTCTAAGGACTATTGTCTTTAAGCTTGGATCTGTGTATGGAGAGGCTGTCTGGCTGAGACCCAGGAATGGACCTTCCATTTAGTGTCTCTGCCTGAGTGATTCCTCCAGGCTCTTCCTGGCTGGGTAAAACAGGGACTGTTTCTGCATGATTTCTTGGGTTGATGAGAAGCAATTATGCCTTAAATGAAGTCATTCATGTCTGCCATTTTGTTTGCATATTTTTCAGTGTTCACCTGTTATTAAACCTGTCTTTAAACTGTAAGCTAGTTTCAAGTTGACTTTTGTGTCTAACACAGTTGGTAATCAGAGGAAAACAAAATAGATAAAATGTTTTCTGTGCAAGTCACTCAAGCAAGAAATCTAATAAAGTGATTAAAAAGTAAAATAGCATTTAACAATGCCCTGGGCACTTTTATTTCTAATAATTTTCCTCCAAACTCCTAAATGACTACAAATATTCGTGTTTGGGGAGTGCCAGTAACTTAAATGAAGGTAGGATGGAATATGTGTAAATGTGTTTTATTGTACTCAAAAACCATTTCTGTTCTCTTGAATATTTAAATAACAAATTGTCATATGCAATGCAGATATGATTTGTGCACAATTATGGCCTGTAGTAAGTATTTAATAAATGCTTGTTGATTGATTCATCATATATAATGAGTATAGAAAGTAAAGGGGATACTGTATTAAAAGACTTGGCAATATTACCAAATGCTAATATTTTATTTATGTTTTTTTCTAATGCATCTTGAATGAAAAGAATCATTCTACAGTAAAATTTTAAAGTGATGCAGTTTATTAAATCAACTTACTAATTTCTGACTTTCGCTCTTTAGGTGTCTAATGAAGCTTTTCTTGTTAGTGGTTTCCAAGGTGACTTTAGTTGTAATAGAGAGAAAAGGTAGCAATGTTAAAAATGTGAAAATGTAGGCATATCATTAGCTTCCACAACTTGATCTGTTTTAGGTTAATTGGCCAAAGTAGCAAGGTATATTTTATCTGCTTTTTTATGGAGTTTTATATTTGATCAGACACATTACCAGCTATTTTTCTTTAGCAATATATATTTTCCTACATATAATTAGCTTTTGAAATCGGGTCTCCCTGACCCAAATTGGTTGAGTTTATTTATTGGATGTTTCTCCAATATTATATATAACAAAGAATATTGTTAAGCAAATTGCAAATGGCAACATAACTAACCCTGTAGATATTTAGGTGATTTCATATTATTCTCATACTTATCTTTTCAAAAGTCATGTGATTTGGAAATTGTCATTTGAATTAGAAACAAATTCATTTCATTAAACTTTTTTTTTAATAAAAGGCCAAGTAACAATTTGTCTGATTTTTTGAATTTCAATGAAATAAGAAAGGGGTTGCTGATAGTTTAAAAGTACTTAATTTATCACCACTGAGAAGAATGCTTTTTTTTTCCCCCTCTTGAAGAGGATTGTACTAAGGTGACCTCTGCTGTTTAAAAAAAAGGCTTGCAAAAAGCAGTCCCTTTCCTAAACCACTCAGTACTTCAAAATTACAGGAACAGAAGTGGATGCTGCTGGGTTTAAAAGTATTTCCTAAATTCATTACCGTTTGGATTATATCCGTGGTGAGGTTTTTGTTGTTGTGTGTGTGTGTTTTTTTAACAGAAAAGGTTTTCTTTCTCATAGCACTAGAAATCCCCCCTGTCATTTACTTCCCCTTGCTTTTACGTACAAATTCTGCCCAACCTGGGATCCCTGCCATTGAATTTTTCTTCACACTGAAGGGTTTTCTCTACTCCTAGTGGGGCAAAGTCATGACCCAGAAAAAAATTGATTCATGAATTCTCAGAGTGCAACTTAAGAAGAGAGGAAATATGCCCTGGCTGAGCTCCTACTAGTGACAATTTAAAACCTGTAATTAGTTTGGATTCAAGCTGCAAAGGAAATCTAAATTTAAGATTCATTAATTCAAACTGATATATTAACTTTAACAAACTAGATCCCTCATTATGGAGAAGTGTTATTATAAGATGTTATGCTGACTGTTGGAACTTAGACTTTATTAATTAAAAAAATAAAGTATCTGAAGATTGTAGCATAGAGTGGAAAGCTACGGGATTGTACATGGGATATTGTTGAAGCAGTCCAACTTTGACTGGAGTTGCTCAGCTTTGCAACCTCAGTCCAGGGTTGAATTTTTGTAAATTCCTATCGCCCACATGGAGCACGTGTGCCATAGCCCCTGCCCCGCTGTTGTCTCTGAGACCTTGGGTCCCCTTTAGTTAACTCCCTGACATTTCCATGAACCACACAGCTGAAATGTTATACAGTAATTAATGTTGATCCTAGCACACACTCAGCCTCCAGTACAAATTAGGATGGAAAAGGTTATCATAATATTTTGCTAGTCTATTTGGTAGACTTGGATTGCATCCTATGGGAGAAAAACAAAAAAAGAGTTATTTTTAAGTTATATTTTTCAAGAAAGGAATATTATAATTATTATCATTGTTCAACAATTATTTATTTCCAATATTAGCTCTGAAAAGACTGAGACTTTAGGTTTCTGTTTTTCATACTTCTCTTAGAGTTCCTTCAGGGTTCCGGCACAGTACTATAGTGGGCAAGTTAGTAAGCAGAATCAATTGATGGACTCTGAAATTTGATCTAAAGCTCTGTTATCATGTGTGGAGTTCAAATCCAGGTACAAGCAACAGCTGGAACATCTCGAACTGTCACTAGTGTCTGAAAAACACCCAGAGACTAAATAATTTAGATTACACTATTCTGACCTGTATAATTGTTTAAATGAGTAATGCAGCCACCAACTGAAAGAGGTCAACCATCTGTAGAGGAAACATAGAATTTGGTTTCATTTCCAAACAAACTTTTGAAGAGCAAACTGTCTGTTCTGTGGGAGGTAAGGGAAAATCTGAAGACATATCAATGGCATCTCTCCCCAAAAGCAGGGTTAAAATTTCTATCATTTGTAAAAGGTGACTTGATTAGAAAATGAGCAAATTAGCTGTCTACTCAAGATAGTCATTTTATGTATGGGGGTGGGGTGGGGATGGGGAGACTAGAGGACAGAGAAAATATAGGTTTGTAATTCCATTATCATTCCATTTTTCACCATTATTATTTAGTAAGGTTGTATTTGTGCACAGATAGCAACAGAAAATAAAAGCATATTAATAAGCAAATTTTAAAACTAATACTGAACAAAGTGAAAGCAATATCAACTTTTCTTTTAAGCTAAAGTGCCAATATTATCTCTAAAGTAATGAAAAACTAATATGAAAAAAAATTTTGATTTCTGGAACATTTTTTCCAGGTTAATATGTATATCTAATCAACTGATAGCATCCAGGCAGCTTCTATTAAATTCAAATTTATAATAATTAAATGCCCCAAATAACTTATTTTCCAGAGCTATTTCCCTCTAACAGGTCACTTGTCAAACAAAGCAGTTTAATTGTTGGATTTCTTCTTGCATCCTCTTTTCTCCTGGCATTATATTTTAACAGGTTTCTTAGGCCTCTTCATGGCAAAACAAATTATAAAAAAAGAAGAATACCAGAAAGGAAATAGATTAAGTTTTGCAAGTCTATGAGCTAACTCTGACTTTAATGCTATGAAAGACAAAAAAGAAAAAAAGTTTTGGTACTGGTACTTTATTTCCTAATTACACACAGGCTTCATCTTAAATGGATTGAGATATGCAGGTGGAATATGATTAATAAATTCTTCCTTCAAAAGGTTTGAACATGTTTTTTAAAGTATTTTATTAAATGTTTATCATAACTCACCTTAATAAATTATTTTAAGGTTTATAAAGCATACCCTTTACCTTGTGAGTTATCATTCATTATTTATTTTCATCAGCAGTACTAAGTATTTATTTATAAGAAATTAATGGGATGCCATTTTTTGAACTTTTCATGTTGTGTTCCACTTAACCAGCCATTTTTTTCACCATGGCTACACAAATCTACCATATTGTAGGGTTCAATCCTTATTGATCAATATTGATTAAACAACAACTGACATATGTAATGTATACAAATACATTTTCCCCGGTGCTTTCATAGAGAAATTGAGTAAAAATGAAATATCCCAAATATGGTCAGTCAAATGATGAAGAAATAAAAGATTCAAATAATCCACTGTAATGAGAAATATAAGATAGCTTGATTGAACTTTTTTAAAGTTTTGGCCAGTACTTCAAAATTTTTATATTTCTCATAGCCATAAGGAAAGAGGCATTTTTAATTGAATACAAATATACATATACATATACACACATGCAGCATGTATACATAGATACACACATATACTTGTATACATTTTTTAATTTACATACTTTTTTTACTAATAGCTTGAGGCATGATTATATCCAGAGAAGCAGATAGTATTGTCAGAGATATTGTAGATAGGATTCATATGCTTTAATTAAGAGTTATATTTTTCAAACTCTAGAATGGTGATTTAAAAAAATTAATTTCCAACAATTCTTGGATATCTTTCTTACTCCATGGTAGCCACACACTGTCAAGAGACCAAGAGAGATGTCTAATCAATTTAGATAGACAATCATGGAAAATTTATTGATACATAATATGTGGGACATTGTAATTGCATAACAATACCTATAGATTTATATGAATAAGAATTGTACATGAGAGAACGGGTAAAAGGGGTTCTATATATGCACTGTTGACATAATCAAAATCACTGAAATCACAGATGCTCCAAAATAATTTTATCAAAATTTCAGTTTGGGAATTTTGAGTCAGATGACTCCTTTGAGTTGAATTGTTTTAAAGGGCATACATTAATCCAAATAAAAATGATGATATAAAAGTTTCTGATTGATAAGTATATAGGAAACATTATGAGGAGCAGATTAATCGTAGATAGACAGCTGACTTTGATGTAAGGAATACTTGAGTTCTACCCTTACCTCTGGTACATATTTGGTTTGTAACCCTCTCAATGCCCTCAGGTTAACTCTCTGTCACTAAAAATAAAAATTGAAGAAATTGTTGACTTGTAGAAAGTCTAACTTACAATTCCCTGTTCTTATGAAATCACAGATCCAGATAAATATAATTATTGTTGTTATTGTTATTGTTATAGTTCTGAATGACTGACTAATGGTGCATCAAGGTACTAAAAGGAAAGGAATAAGTCTTAAAACAAAATTTCACAAAACAACTTTCAAGTTATGTCAATCACCAGAAATATCAAGCTCCCTAGATGGAAAAAAAGAACCTTGGACCAGATAAAAATCAGTTGAATCTGACTGAATGGCAAGAAAAAATAGAGATGTAAAATAATTCATTTAATTTGATTAATTCTGAATTTACCCAGTTTATTGTAGCCATTCAGATAAACTGCCTGTCACTCCCCAACAATGAAAGTTTTCATCTTTCTTCCCTAGGTTTGCTCTTGCATATATACAGCCTTAGTTTAAGGTACAGTTAAATAAAAATCCTTAAAAGGAAATAAAATTTATTCTACCAAAAAGAATCATCAAACATGACATTAAGACTTTATGTACAGATAAGCAGGCAACAGCTGGGTAGAAAATCCAAATAAGCAGACTTGCTGTAAATCAATAACTGACTCCCTAAGTATGGTGTGTTGTTTTTGAATTTGGAGTCCTGAGTTTGCATCTGATTTTCTGACATGTATTACTATGTGATATTAGCAAGTTTCTTACTTCTTTTAGGTTTGGTTTCCTCTCTGTAAAATGAGTATGCCAGTCTTCAAGAATTATCATGTGGCAAATATTTCATAAACATTTAAGCATGTTATAAATGATTTATATTTATTGATCCCAAAACTCCTATGCTTGTTTACTTATTGACGATTGATTATTTATGGGAAAATACTGTGCAAATGGATTAAAATTTATTACATTTATATATAATCATTCATATTTTATTAATTCAGGAAATATCATCTTACATGGGAGAAGAGTTTATAATTTTCCACCATTTAGAATACTTTCTCTCTTCAGATTGCCTTGTTTTTATGTCTATCTGTATTCATATGTTTCCCTCCTCTTACCCACAGTAAAATGTCAAGTACTTTGAGGGCAGGGAATGTCTCTTTATTATCTTTATAAACCCAAAACTTAATACTATTCATTATACATAGTAAGCCTTTGGTATAGATTTGATGAATGAATAAACTGACAATATAGCCAAGCCATTTGGATCACTAGATCTTAGGGCTGGAAAACTCCCAGGAGTATTATAACCAAAAATCCAGAGCTTTCAAATGAAATTAAAAATACTACAAGCAGGCAAAAAGGAAGACCTAGAGGTGGAAGGGCCTGAGAGTCTATCTAATCTATTTCCCATCCCCATTTTTACAAACAGACCCAGGTCCTCTGACTAGAGCCAACACATCACTACTTAGTAGTGGGGGCATACTTAGTGACTGTGTGTGGTCAGAATTGGATTTTTCAACAGATTACAATGTGGCAGAAAACAGATTTGGTAGGGTAGGACAGGTTCCCGAGTGAAGATGGGACAAAATTGTCAGTTGCGTGCAAAAGAAAGATAATAAGCTGCAATTATTAATAATCCATGGCTAATAATGAGATCAGTCTTTGCTCTGGAGAAACAGCATTCTTTTATCCTCATTCTGGAGATGTCACAGATGGTGGTTTCAGGGAGATCACTTTCTGTAATATTCAGCAGACTTGTTGTTGGATTAGTGTTAGCTCCAGTGCTTCTCTAGGACAGTTGGCTCTGTGGAGAAGGAAGACAGGTGGGGTAATGCTTGTTGAAATCCTCTGCAGAATACAGTTGGTATCCTGAACAGCATATGTAGTATACAGAGACTGTTAGCCAATTTTTCTAGGGACAAACTTAAGACACCCTCAATTATCAAACTATGGTATTTCAGAAAAAGAAGGAACTTCCATGGCCATCTAGTCTAAGTCATAATCAACATAAAACAAAAACCAACTTGGTACCATTTACCTAACAAATCATCTTTGAAGATTTCTCTGATGGGGAAGCCACTGTCACTCCACAGAATCCATTCCACTTTTCCCCAAAAGTCCTTCTTCCCTAAAACCTGAATTTGTTTCTTGGCAATCTCTTACTCCATTCTATTATTATTATTTATTACATATTACATGTAATAACATAACAAATATTATAATATTATAGCGCATTTATATTATTATAATTTTCTATTATCCTGCCCTATTTGTGTATATAGGGGGAATTTGGGGGCAGAAGGGTCAAACAACTCTAATCCCTCTTCCAAATGACAGCCTTTCAAATACTTGATATCAACTATCATTGTTACCCTAAACCTTCTATCCCCCAAGTTAAACACAATCATTTCCTTCAATAGATCTCATACTGCACAAAATCTAGGCTCCATATCATTCCAGTTGCCTACTTCTAGATCAGTATTGTCAAATTTAAATAGAAAGATAATTAATCTATCCATAAAGAGCCCTGCAGGTCACATATTTGTTATAAAATGTAATGTTATCTATGCTTTATTGTATTTTTATTTGTTTCCCAAATAGACTTTAATCTGATTAAGCTTACTTGGAAGTATTGTAGGCCACAAATGGTCTATGTCTTTCCTAATTAAGCTAGCCAGAACTGAACATAATATTCCAGATATGTCTGAACAGGAGACAATATGGTGGCACTATCACCTAACTAATTACTCCTAAAATTATATGCTTCTTAATAACCATCATTCTGCAATAATTTAAGTACTGTGCTCTCACAAGATAATGGAATATTCTCAATGATTTCTGTCTATCCCTTAGAGTGTTCAAACTTTATAAATTCAATAAATAGATAAGTAAGTCAATGAATAAAAAATATTTTTTAAAACTTCCAGGAATTGTGCTATTTGCTGAGAATGCAAATACAAAATGAAGTAGTTTCTGCTCTTAAGGAACTTAAGTTGTAATAGGAGAATGATAGGATTAAAGGGGAACAGGGAGCAAGGACTTTTAGCCTGAGTGATAGATTCAAAGAAAATTTAATTGAGGGTTAAAGCCATGATGACAGAATAATAAGAAGCAATGTAGTGAGCTCTTCTTCACAAACTCTTCCTAACAAAACTAGAAAATGCAGTAGATTGAATCCTGAATCCAGAAAAAGGTACAGTAAGTTATCTGTCAGAAGTTAGGTGGCTCAGGCATAAAGAAGGTTTTCTCCTAACATCTAAATCAGCCTACAAAAGAATAAATAAGATTGGAATCCCAGACCAAAGGGGAGGCAATTGTTTTGCTGGTCTGAACCAACAAAGCTTTCCATTTGTTTGAGAGAGGCAGAGTCTAGCAACAAGCTACTCTTGTTGAGTATTTCAAACCTAAGGCAAAAGTGTACAGTCCTCAGACCAGGGGAGAAGCAATGAAACTTTGCCCTAGATCAGAGCACTTGGGGAGTACTAAAAGTTTACAGATTTCCCAGCTTGTCCTTGAACCTGGAATAACTACTAAAAGAGAACAGTAAAAGGACCAGCCTACATCATCTCTTCAGAAGTACTGCAGAGCCCAGCCCTAACATCAGAGAAGGAAAAAGAAACCATTATCATGAGATATTATGATGCAAGATATAAACAACAGAAATTAATAACTCTAAAACATGTGCAAGTGATGTTTCAGAAAAAAAACACAATTTGGACACAAACTTAACTAAGATTCCTAGAAAATATAAGAAATAGTTTGAAAGAATTAACTTTTTTTCAAATAAATAGAATGAATGTGCTTAAAAATTTGGGAAAAAATGAGAGTTATAGAACTGAAAATGGAATTAACAGCTTGATACAAGTAGTTCAAAGCCTTGTCTAAAAACAACAAACTACCTGAAAATTTTAATGGAATCAGGAGAAGCTAATGATTCCATAAGGCAAGAAGAAGTATTAAAAACAAAGCTAATGGGCTAAAAAATTAAAGTAAGGTATTTCACAGAAAGGGGAAAAATCAGCTGATATGGAAAACAGGTCAAGGAGAAAATATTTAATAAAAGTCAAACTATCCAAACAACATGACCAAAAAAACCATAGACATTATATTTTAACAAAAAAAGGACTAGTGGGCAAAGTGGAAATAGAATCCACTGATCACCTCCTGAAAGAAACCCCAAAATGAAAACTCTCAGAAATATTGTAACCAAAATCCAGAGCTTTAAGATCAAATTAAACACATTACAAGAAAGCAGAAAGAAGGAATTCAACTACCAAGGAACAATAGTCAGTATTACAGGTGATTTAGCAGCAAGCACTAGAAAGGAACTGAGAATTTAGCATACTATTATTCCAAATTGGCATATGGCCAAGATTAATCTATCTAGCAAAAATTGTTATAATGTTGTAAGGAGGAAAAGTAGATTTTTAATGAAATAGATGACTTCTAAGCATTCCTATTAAAAAGATCAGAACTACATGAAAATTTTGAAGTTAAAACAGGAATGAAGAGTGTAAGAAGAATTCATTATATTGTTTAGGAAATAATTATACTGCTTAAATCCAACTTTATTTAATCCCCAGGGATTAAAGATTATCCACATTCAAAATGTCACCTGACCCCAATAACTCTCCAGCAATTCTGAAGATGACTACAAGGTTTCCCCAAGTCCTGGATCTATCCAAATCATTCTTGTTTGGGGTTGTAAAACCCAGGACTTGTGATGGGTCCACCCAACTTGTGTTTGGGACTCTCCTGTATGTTTTTTCAAGTTTCTATCTTTGGCAGAATGCTTAAATGTGAATGTGGGGTGCATGTGTGGATACCTTTGTCTAAATCCTTTTTTAATGTAAACCTTCCAGAACTTGGAAGGGGGAAGAAGCCATATCTCCTTTCTGACTCACTCTACTCTACCAAATAATTAAATAAATTTCTTTCTAAAACTATTTCTGGTTTTGGAGTTTATTCTTGGAAATAGTAAGAGAAATATAAAAAGGTAGATATGAATGGTTACAAAAGATAAAACAAAGGTAAAGTACTTGTCTTTAAATATGGAAAGATGTAAATGTGCATTCTCTTTTCTCTATCATGCTTAAGATTTAAGTCCAATTAGACAAAGCATGGTGGTGGTTCTCTAATATCTTGATGGTTCTTTAAAAAAGAATGAAAAGACAGAGAAAGTATACATAAGTAAGGGGAGAAGACAAGGTAGGAAAAGAAGATTAAGTAAAATTATTTCACATAATGAGGGTACACAAGTAGACAAACAATGGAAGTAGCAGGAACTGATACTTGAACCTCCCTCTCAGCTGAATTCTGGTCAAAAGAAGGAAGAATATATATATATATATATATATATATATATATATATATATATGTATACACACAGTTGGATACAGAAATACATTTCACTCAATAATGAAAGAAAAGGGAAAGGAGAAAAGTGGGAACTGAAAATTAGAGGTAGAATAGTTTAAAGGAGGGATTAGGCATCAGGAAAATAGATTCTAAGGATGCATAAAAATATTTATAGCTTTTTTTTTGAGGTGGCAAGGAATAGAAATCTGACGTAATACTCCTGTATTTACAAAGGGAAAAACAAGTTATGCTAAATGAAAAATATATTAGAATACTATTGTACTAAAAACTCTTATCCATATAATGACCAACCAAGTTTCCAAAATGTTGAAATGTACTACCTACCTTTTAATACAGAATTGAAGTACTCAATACAGAATGAGAGTATTTTTTAAGGACAAAGTCAGTGTAGAAATTTGTTTTGATTATTACAGGTTTGGGTTTTTTGTGTTCCTAATGAAGGAAAATATTGGATTGTTAAAACAAAGTACAATTTAAAAAAAGAAAAGAAAACTTGAGAACCCTGATCAATATAATTACCAACCACAATTCCTTAGGACTTATAATAAAATGTGCTACCTACCTCCTGACAGAGTGATGGTGGACGAAGTGTGCAGATTAAGATATATATTTTAAATATGGCCAATGAGAAATTTTATTTTGCTTGTAGCAGGGATTTCATTTCTCTTGCTTTCTCAATGGG
>JAJPUD010023660.1:0-19705 GCA_023553655.1 Myrmecobius fasciatus
ATATGTGCCCATCTCCATCAGTTCCAGACAGCCATAGATAGTATTGAATGTGTCAGATTCCTGCCCACATGGTGCTAGAGGAAGCGTGATTGTGTGAATATTGGGAGTTTAGTAGGCTTAATACACTTTAATGATAATTACATTGCCATTTTTTATTTAGGAAGTAAGAGTGACAGAAGGACTTTTTTCTGTCTCTCTGGGTGGTTGGGAGAGCCCATTATAGGGCATTAATATTACATTTGTGGATATCAATTATTTTTTCATTCTTAATTGCATTTAAAAATTTCCTTCTAGTGAAAATACTGATGAATTTGGTGCTTAATGAACTTGTCCATGACAATTAGCTTAGCTGAACTGACATTTCTTTGTCATTCAAGGTTTATAAAGCACTTGACTTATATTACCTAATTTTGATCCATACCTGTAATGTAAATAGACTAATATCATTATTCCCATTTTATAGTTAAGAAAACTGAGCCTCAAAGAATAAAACTGCCTATAGTCGCATAGTAAGTAGGGAAGATAGCCTTATCTTCTGGAACTTATTACAATGGTCTTTCTTGTAAACCATAGTTACCTCCATCCACTGATATGATGATATGTAAGAACATTAGAAAATCTCTAGAAATTTCCCAGATAGAGTTATGCTTGACTCATGAAGTTAACAGGAGAGTGGAGAAAAGTGCTATGAGAAGTTTCAGAAGCGAAGGATATCTTTTGTCTTGGATAAGGGATGGGGAAGGAGCATTAAAGAAATCTTCATGGAAAATATGGTGTTTCAGAGAAGAACTAGAGCAAAATAGATAATTTTGATTATACTAAGTTTAAAAAGCTTTTGTACAAATAAAACCAATCCAGGCAAGATTAGAAGGGAAGCAATAAACTGGGAAAAAATTCTTACATCCAAGGTTCTGATAAAGGGCTCTTTTCTAAAATATATAAAGAATTGACTCAGATTTATAGAATCAAAGAATATGAACAGGCAACTTTCAGATGAAGAAATTAAAACCATTTATAATCATATGAAAAAATTATTTAAGTCATTATGATCAGAAAAATGCAAATTAAGAGAACTTTGATGTATCACTACACACTTCTCAGATTGGCTAAGATGACAGGAAAAGATAATGATAAATATGGGAGGAAATGTGGGAAAACTGGGACACTAATACATTGTTGGTGGAGTTGTGAACTGATCCAACCATTTTGGAGAGCAATTTGGAACTATGCCTAAAAGGCTATCAAACTGTGCATATCCTTTGATCCAGTAGTGTTTTTACTGATTTTATAATCCAAAGAGATCATAAAAAAGGGAAAAGGAACTATGTGTGCAAAATGTTTGTGGCAGGCCTTTTTGTAGTGGCAAGAAACTAGAAACTGATTGGATGCCCATCAATTGGAGAATGCCTGAATCAAATATGCCATATGAATGTTACGGAATATTATTGTTCTATAAGAAATGACCAGCAGGATTATTTCAAGAGAGGCCTGGAAAAACCAACATAAACTGATGCTCAGTGAAGTGAGTAGAACCAGGAGAACATTGTACACAGCAATAGCAAGATTATATGATGATCAATTCTGATGCATGTGGCTCTTTTCAACAATGAGATGATCCAGGCCAGTTCCAATGGTCTTATAATTAAGAGAGCCATTTGTACCCAGAGAGAGGATTGAATGTGGATCACAACATTACATTTTCACATTTTTGTTAATGTTTGCTTGCTTTTTGTTTTTTTTTTCTTTTTGTTTTCTTTCTTGTTTGTGAAAATATGTATAAAATAATTGCACACGTTTAGCATATTAGAAAACTTGCCTTCTAGGGAAGGAATAGGGAGAAGGGAAAGAAAAAAATTGAAACACAAGGTTTTGCAAAGGTGAATGTTGAAAATTATCTATGCATATGTTTTGGAAATAAACAGCTTTAATAAAAAAAGGAAAAAAAGAAAAAGATGGCGTTTGAGTTGGGTTTTGAAGGAAGGGGAAAATTTAACAGACGAAGATAGAGGAGAACAAACTTTAAATATAGGGTAGGGAAGGTGTGAAGACAGAAAAAGTTAAAACAAAAATGCTGAACAGATACTGGTTAGAACAAAAATACATGAAGGGAGTAGTAAGAGAGAGAATTGTAAATGAAAATGTCACCAGAAACATGAGTGAGCTCCATTTGTGAATAGCAGATATGTGTCTCTCATGCTAAATATGCAATATACATTGTGACTGCCCAGCTTTCCTTTTGGTGGACTTCAAGTGTGGTCTTTGGAGCAGTATAGTTAGCGTCTAGCTGTGCTGACCCAGATGCCCAAGTTTGTTCATTTCTGATGATTTATACAACTTAGCCAAAAGGTTATAGGTAGAAGTATAGTTAAGGATAAACTATATAGGTATTTGTAGTGTCTTAGAAAGAGCACTGAGTTCAAATCTTGGCTTTCTATTGCACTATGCAACATTCCTTCTCTGGACCTCAATATTATCTCTCTCCTGGTTCATAATATAGGAGGAATTATGAAAGCCTGCACAAGTGCAACTGCACTTGGTCTATCAGAAACAAAGTATGAGACGGTAAGACATTTATTTAAAACTAAAGTTCATTGATATTATCATTGGTGTGCATTTTTGTGTGTATTTTCTTTTTTTTTCTATAATTGATCTCAGAATGGCTTGAAAATCAAGAAAATCAGTGGTAAGAAAGCTGGCTAGTTTTGGAATCAGAGAACCTGGATTCAAATACTGGTGATGTCATTTACTACCTGTCTGACCTTGGATGCATTCTATCTCTCTAAGCTTATTTTTGCACCTATAAACTGAGAGTATTAAACTAGTTGACCTTGAAGGTCCCTTCCAGCTATGATTCTATGACTGCTATTTCTAAATTACAGTTTTCTGGCTTAGGGGGAAACCTGACCTTTGGGACCTAAAGGGGGAGGAGTGCATAACAATAAACTGTCACTTTTTCTACTATAATAGCAGCAACTCATATTTCTATAGCACTTTATGATTTAAGATTATGAAACACTTTTCTCATTGAAAGCTTTCCTGGTAGGAAGTAAAAAGATTACTAGCTTCACTTTACAGATGAGGGAACTGAGGCTCAAAAGGATGATGATCTACTCAAAGGCATATAGGTGTTATGTCAGAATTGGGATTCATATGTTCAGTCAATATCTATTATTCTTTCTATTGTGATACATTGCTTTTGGGGCCACCTTACTGGCCAATGCTTCTGGATTTTCAAACCGTTCTGAAATGAATTATAGAAAAAAGAAAATGCACACAAGAGATAATAACAATGAACTTTAGTTTTAAATGCCTTATCTTCTCATACATTGTTTCTGAAAGTGCAGCTGCACTTGTGCAGGCCTCCATAATTCCTGCTATATTGTGAACCAGGAGGAAGGCAATGCTGTAGAATCTCCCACTGAGGGCTGAAAATCCCCTTTGAATTTTGGGTTATTGGGTGATGGAAGTAGCATCCAAACATGAATTACCATTCCCAGTCACCTTCCTTTCTCTCTTCACAGCTTGGTTGATCCATGAATAAAACCACAGCAATCACCTTTAAGATCTGAATGAATTTCCAAGTCCTTTGGATTC
Source organism: Myrmecobius fasciatus (assembly GCA_023553655.1). Taxonomy (NCBI): domain Eukaryota; kingdom Metazoa; phylum Chordata; class Mammalia; order Dasyuromorphia; family Myrmecobiidae; genus Myrmecobius; species Myrmecobius fasciatus. Next base: position 3,595 of record JAJPUD010023660.1, read on the forward strand.
AGAGAAGGTTAGGGCTAGACCCTAGCTTTGGTCATGCCCTCACAGAGACAAAGAAAAAGCAAATGACTTGGCCAAGAGAATGGCATAAGGAAGACCACAACGCTTCCCAAGCCAATGATCTCTTTTGTACATCATGCTCTCTCTGTGCTACATATACATAAAACCATTCTATACTTTAAGAGATCGTGTTCAGAAGATTCTTGTCTTGTTTCTGGTCTAAATCTGTGATTTCCTCCATTCAGAGACTCCCAGTGTGGAAAATCTCTCCAAATATACAGCTCCTCCTCCCAGCCAGTGGTCTTTTCCTCTATACAGATATACAAATAATTTATAGTCTTAGAGAGTTATTGGGGTATTAGAGTTTAAGTATTTTGACTATAGTCATATGGCTAGCATTCATGAGAGGCAAATTTGAACATTTAAAATCTTCCTGATTTCAGAATTGTACCTCTAAGTAATTACCCATTTTTTATAAATAGGCAGTGACCACCACTCTAGTGGTAAGTCTTTATATGCATACCTAGGCTTCTCTGTGCAACGCACAGTTCATTGCCTGACTCAGATTTGAAGTCTTTCCTGCTTTGTTTGGTAGGATCTATCAAGGCTTGCACTTCATGACATTGATTTGGAGAGCACAGGGTCCCCTCTTAATGATAACAAAGTATCAGAGACTTTGTACTAGAGGTTTGAAAAAAAAATCCCATCTCACTGGAGATCTTCAAGAAAAAGACTGGATGACCATTTGTAGGGGATGTTGCAAAAGTTTCTTCTTTAGTTGCTAAATGAGAGTCTTGGACTTGGGCTAACAGATGCTGTTTGTTGCTTTGTGACCTTGTATAAATCTTCTTCCCTCTATGGGTCTTGTTTTCTCATCTGTCAAATGAGTGGTTGGAATAAACTACCTTGAATCCTTCTAAACTCTTAATCCTAGAATCCTGTGACCTACAAAGCAAAGACTATCACAAGCTCCAGACAATGCCTATCTATCTAGAATGGAAAATAATGACTGGATAACAGATGCTAAAATGCTGTGGATTCTGTGGTGGCAGCAGCAGCTGTGCTCCCAGAGATGGAGTGATGTGTACATTTAAAAAAAATCAATGATCATAATAATAATGATAACATAGCAAAAGCTTTCCAGCCTAATTACTGCTTGTACTTCATTTCTAATCTCCTAATCCCCAAGGGAAATTATAGGTACAATGAGACAACGAGAGTGATTTGTAAAAGACCATTCAAGAAGCCTGGCTTGCCATGCCCTGAGCAGGTGGCTAACGTCCCTGCCACCACCATGTGGAAGGGTAGGGGCACAGGGCATCATCAGCACTATAGTCAAGACTGATAGGCAGTGGTGATGGGCAAGTAGCAGGAAAAGGGACTCACAAGATTCAACACTGAGGCAGCTGTAAGACAACACTACGATCCATGGGAATCAGAGAACTGTAGAATCCCAGATTTGGGAGGGCCCCTGCAAATGATCTAGTCCAATATTTAGTGAGAAGGAATTTCTTCTGATGCCTTTACTTGGAAATATCAGCATCAGAGAGTTCACTAATTTATTTTCTTTTGGACAGCTTTAATTATTAGGAGATTTTTCTTTATATAAACCTGAAATTTGACATTCCTGAAGTTTCTACCCTTTGCTCTTAATTTTTTCTTTTGAGGTCAAGTATAATTCCTCTATTATGTGACAACTCTTTAAATACATGAAAACAGCAATCAATTACCATCATCCTCATCCTGGCCAATGGTATTTTCCTCTAACAATGGATCACCAATTGCTTCACCACATCCTTAGATGGTAGAGTTTCTAGTCCTTTCACCGTGCTGGTAATCCTCATTTAGATCTATTACAACTGGTCAATGTACTTTCTACAGCATGGCACTCCAAAAGGAAAGATACTGAAGAAATGGTGGGATCATGAACACTATACTATATATTTGGCTGCCACATTCACACTATTAATTCATATGAAACTTATGGAAACCTTTTTACTTGTATCCCTGCCATTGACTTTTTGAACCAAATATGAGTACTTTACATTTATCTTTTTGAAATTTCATTAGATTTGGCTCACTATTCCAGCCTAGCAAGATCTTTTTAAATCTTATTCTCTTGGCCAGTAAGTGAGGCATTCTGCATTACCATGGGTCATCCACAAATCTGATTAAAGCCATGGTTGACTTCCCCCAAATGCTTAAATTTTCTAATCAGGACATAATTATCATTTCACTGAGATGCTTATAATTTTAAATATCAAATACAAACTATCAGATCTCTTCTACTTTTTTCACTAGCCTCTATGGTTGAAGTGGGAAAAGCACTGAAATAAGAGTTAGAGGACTAGAGCCCAAGTCCAAACTCTGCCATAACTTACTGTGTGACCTTGGTGGGATTTGCTCTTTTTAGGTTTTGCGTTCCTCTCCTGCAAATGATGGTATTAGAATCTAGGTTTGCTATTTTCTGTTCCCGGGTCATTTCTGGCTCAGGGATTCTATGATCTATATGTTGATATTCTATATGCTGGAGTTCTTCCATCTTTGACATTGTATGTTCTTTGTTTTAAGTCCTTTCATCTCTGATTATCTATGACTGATCTTGTCCTATCACCATATATCTATGCCAAGCTAAGCCTACAGTACATCCCATGAATTCTTTGATTCTATAAAATGTCTTCACCTTCTACTTAAAAGCAGGCCTTGAAGAAAAAAAGGAAAAAACAGCTGGCCTTGGAATGGTACAGACTCTGTCTGGGTTAATAAAGCTCTGAGAATTTCCTCCCACTGCCCAGCTGGACCCCACATTCTTGCCTAAATGGCAAAATTGCTACGAATTCCTGTCTTTCCCCTATGAGTCTAATTCCTCAGGCAGGGCCCTGCTGCTTTGTGCCACCACCCTGCTGATTGCACAAGGGACACCAAAAGGATGGTGTTAGCAACAGCACAACCCAGAGCTCTTGCCACATCCCTGCAGAGAGCAGAATCTGAAGGCTGAGATTGCAGAGAAACACAGGATGGCTGGGAAAGACATTCACCACAATATAGGGAAAAAATAATCCTTGACTCTTCCCTCTTGCTCTCCCCTACTTCAAACCAATTACCGAGGCATAGTAGATTCATTATACCTCCACAACATTTTTCATTATCAATCCTCCCACTCCCCCAGTGAGTCATTCCTACTGCCACCATCCTAATTTGCACCACATTTTCTCCTAACTTTGATTACTGTGACAGACTTTTGACTGGTCTTTGTGCCTTCAGTAACTCCCTTACCTAATCCACTCTTTACACATTACCAAAATAATTTTCCTAATGCAAATTTCTAATGACATCACTCCCTTGATCAAAGACCTTCAATTACTGCCAATTGTCTCCAGAATACAGTGCCTGCTCTTGTTCCTGGCAGTCAAGGTCTAGCCTTACTTTATACTATCCCCCTTCAGTTACTCTTATGCTCTCCTTTGTCCCTAGCATTGTGTCTTCAAGAGCCCTCATATAGAAGGGTTATCATCCTGTTTTGATTGCACTCAAAGAGCAGAATTAGAATTAATGGGTAGAGGTTGCAAAGGGGCAGGTTTAGGATTGATATAAGAAAAAAACTTTTGTTTTGTTTTGTTTTTTTAGAAAAAAACTTTTTTTTAACAATTTCAATAGTATTTTATTTTTCTAAATACATTAAAGATAGTTTTCAATATTCATTTCTGTAAGACATTGTGTTCCAAATTTTTCTCCCTTTCTTACCTCCCTCTTCCCCAAGACAGCAAGCAATCTAATATAGGTTAAAATGTGTGCAATTAAGAAAAAGCTAACAATTCTAGCTACCTAAAATGATGTTACCATTCTTAATAGTGAAGTCCCTATCACAGAGACTTTCAAGGAAAAGATTGGGTGAGCATCTTGAGGGGATGATACACAGTCATCCTGATGTGTATGTGACCCCTGGACTCAGAGAGGAGAAAAGGAGGCAGGTGACGTTGCACAGCCCTCCCTCACTCAGATCCAATTCATTTCCAATGCCATGGCATCATTTCCCTAATGTTATGGCTGTCTTCAAGAGGGAAGGACAACCAACAGCTCCTTGGGGGCAGGGTTGCTCCTCTGTATAATAAAAACCAAGTACAAGTTCTTCAATAGCAGGTCTTAACTGATTTAATGAGAGAACGGTGGTCTGGAGAAGGGACCTGATAGCTAAGGTCACAGAACCTAGATCTCCTGTGCTTTTTCCACTAGCCTCCATGGTTGGCTCATTAAGAAAAAATTGTGAGTTGTGAGCCATTGTGAGCCATTTTCTCACACTGGAAGGCTGTCATACCATTTTACCCTCCTAAACCAGGGCTCATTTCTTATCCAGCCCAATCCAGTGGGATTTTTTTTCCATGGGAAGGGCACTGGGCTCCTATCTCTCTCCTCCCCCACCTCTCAGTTCTATGCCATTTATAAACACAGTATGCTGTCATCTTTCTTCCAGACTGCCAGGGAACCAAATTGATATAAGAAAAATCTTTTGGTTTGTTTTATTTTTAATTAGCTGGATTTTCCTGTGATTTCCCTACCCCATCCATTGCCATTCTATTCTGTAGGAGGCACTTGCCAGGGTCAAGACTCACTAACCCCAGGGAGAGGGATGAGGAAAAAACTTAGAACACTATGAGAGAGCCTCCAGGGCTCTGGCCTCAGTTATAGTGCCATTCAAAAGTTATTCCCTATCTCCATAAATGTATCCACCAATTGTATCCTCCTTCTTCAGAGGCAACAATCATTCTAACACAACCTTCTTTCCTTGCAGGAATTGCTACTGTTATGTGGGCAGGTTCATATACAGATACAATATACTCAAACTTTCTCACATGTACAGTGGAGTGTACACGTGTGTTCCTACCTGCCTATAGTCATGTATACAATGCACACAGAGTACTACACAAATGCTTCCACATACATACACAGTATTCCCATATAACGCCTGCTTGCATATACTCATTCACCCATGTACTCACATATACATGTTCGCACGTGTCCCCTCACAAACAAGCATTTGCTTGCCCCATTTTCTCTTTGTTGAATTTTCTGTGGTGCCGTACAATGTTTCCAATTCATTTCCTATTTTTCTTCCTGAAACACCAGCGATAACTAGCTCCCTAATGCATTCTCTGGCAACCTCCCCTATAATTCAGTTTGCGCCTTCTCCTCTCTCCATATATCTCAATAGATAATTAGCAAGCCTGATACTTAGGAAAATGAGTCTTTCTTTCCCTGTAATCTCAGGACTCTGCTAATAAATGCAGACTTGGAGATATCTCTGTGTGCTCTTGTCAGTCCCCCAATTCCACTCCGATTGGAAGCAGCTTCTGCTGTGATCATCTATACCGTGTTACAGGAACACTGATATGAAAATAAATATGCTTCAGGGACCCATTTTAATTAAAGCTTGTCCTATTAAACTCGAATTAGATCTACCAAGAATACTTGCTGACAAGGAGGTGATCTTGGGCTGCATTAACAAATGTCTACCGTTCAGAGCAAAGGAACTGATAAGGCTGTAGTCCTCCGATCAGACCCCATCGAGAATACTGTATTCCATAATGGGGGTTCCATACCTAAGAATAGTAGTTATCTATAAATTGACAACCAAGGTGGGGCATGGTACTAGAACCCATGTCATAGGAAGAATAGGTAAACTTATTTAACTTGGAGTATATTTAGGAGTTGGGGTGCATGTGTGAATGTGTGTTTAGAGACTGTCACTCCAAGGATTATTTATATTTTGTTTGGTCCTACATGGCATAAGTATCAATAAAGAGAGAAAGTTATAGGGAAGCATCTTTTAGGTCAGAATAGAAAGATCTTCCTAACAACTCACAGTTTGAAAAAATGGAATGTACTGCCTTGATAAATATATATAAAACTTGAAGCATTCAGACTGGATGATCTATGAAGTATTCTTACAGTGGGTGGGAGCTTGGACTAAATGTTCTCCGAGGCCCCACCAGTTCAGAGACTGTAGAATTCTGGGAATCTAGGTCTATTTCAGGTACTTTGTTAATTATGATGGCTGGTTTTGATTTGGATAGATTTAGAAAAATCATACTGAGTCATATTGTTTTGACTTATTGCTTATTGGAAGATGTGAAATTAGGTTGTAGCAGCTATAGACTCATGATTCAGGTATCTCTTAGAGATGTTCTCTCCAAACAGTATCTGAGTACAATCTCCCCATTCCCATTTCCATTATTTCCATCATTCCTATCATCATTACCAGAGCTTTTTTTCTGACCCCATCATCTTGTTGGCTTCTTGGGTATTAAGAGATCTAGAAAACCATGTTATAATCTCCTCTTCCATACTTGTTCTGAACCTTCCACATAGTATGTTTGTCCATCTCTACCAAAAATCCCAAGGAAAATTCTATCCATCCTTCAAAACCTAACTTTAAGTGCACTTCCCCAAGAAAGTTGTCTTTGAATATCATAGTTAGTCCACTGTGTTCTTTCTTTCCTCTGTGGCTGAATTAATCGTTAAGTCTGTATTAACTGGCAAGAAACTGGAAATTGAAAAGATGCCCATCAATTGGAGAATGGCTGAATAAATTATGGTATATGAATGTTATGGAATATTATTGTTCTGTAAGAAATGACCAACAGGAGGATTTCAGAGAGGATTGGAGAGACTTGCAGGAACTGATGCTGAGTGAAATCAGCAGAACCAGGAGAACATTATACACAGCAACAAGACTATACGATGATCAATTTTGATGGACATGGTTCTCTTCAACAATGATGTGATTCAAACCAGTTGTTCTGCGATGAAGATAGTCATATACATCCAGAGAGAGGCCTGTGGGAACTGAGAGTGAACCACAACACAGCATTTTAACGCTTTCTGTGAATATTTCCGAGCATTTTGTTTTCATTCTTAGGTTGTTTTTCTTCTTCTTCTCTTTCTAGATTGATGTTTCTTGTGCAGTAAGATAACTGTATAGATATGTATACATGTACTGTATTTCTCATATAATTTATCCTATCTAGCATGTATTAGATTACCTGTCATCTAGGGGTGGGGGATGGGGAGAAGGAAAGGAAAAGCTTGGGGAAAAAAGGTTTGTTTTTTTTTTTTGCAAAGGTCAATGTTGAAAGGTCACTCATGTTTTGTAAATAAAAAGCTTTATTAAAAAAATAATAATAAAGGAACAAAGATATTCTATTCAAAAAAAAAAAGTCTGTATTACTCCTCTCATCATTTAATCACATATGAGAATCTTAGTGGGTAAAGTGCTTCAGAAGTCACATGAATTGTAAATTCCTTCAACATCCTCCACAAAGGGTTGCCACAACTGTCCTAGATTATCATGCAACTATTTGCCTTCTATTAGTTCAGTTAGTGCAATGAGTTGGAAGATGCTATTTTCAGCTACGTATGCCCTTTGTGATCCTGCGAGTGCATGAAGCAAGCTGTTAAGCTTCCAGAAAACAGGGACTATTTCCTTTGTAGCACCTATGGTGTCAAACACAATGTTGAACATGAAGCAGGCCTTTAGACATTATTTATTTAATTGAACCAAAGTCCAAAGGGATTGTCAAAGTAGTATAGTGTTAAAAACCCTTCATGAAACCTTTCAGCCTCATTGATCTCATCCATAAAATGGGGACAAGAGAGTCTCTTTCAGGGTTATTGTAAAGAAAGGGCTTTGTAAACCTTAAAGAGTTATAAAATCATGATTTGTGTTATATGTCTATGCATTGATGTGAATATTTATATGTGTATATGCAGATAAAATTCATTTCTGTGGTACTTTGTTTACAAAGCATTTTCCTCATACATATATGCCACAATACACACATACATATACACTCACATATACACACAGAACATTACTTGCCACCAAGTGTAGAAGGAATCCACTTTTTCAGTTATCCAGTCACAATCTTTTTTTTTAAGGCATCTCTAGGAAAAAATGGTCATTTTTAATTTTTCGCAAGGCAATTGGGATTAAATGACTTGCCCAGGGTCCCACAATAAGTGTTTAGTGTCTGAGGCTGACTTTGAACTCAGGTTCTTCTGGCTTCAGAGCCAGTACTCTATCCACTGCACCACCTACCTGCTCCAATGCTTCTATGATTGACATATCATTAGGGGCCTCTACAGTTCCTGAATTATGGGGCAGGGCAAGTCTCACAATGAGTTTGGGACCCTTTTGACTGGATAACCACTATTATCATTATAATTCCTTTAACCTAGATTGCTTTACCAGGTGGTCAACAGAAGTATCCCTAGTTATACTCAGTTAAGAACAATTTTCATCATTCTGTGAGATATTTAATGGCTGCCCATCAGTCAGAGAATGACTGGAAAAGTTATGGTATATGAATGTTATGAAATGTTATTGTTCTATAAGAAATGATCGGCAGGATGATTTCAGAGAGGTTTGGAGAGACTTACACGAACAGATGCTAAGTGAAGTGAATAGAACCAAGAGAACACTGGACAGGGCAACAAGAAGATATCAATTCTGATGGGCATGGCTCTTTTCAACAGCGAGGTGATTCAAGCCAGTTCCAATGGTTTTGTGATGAAGAGAGTCATCTGCACTCAAGAAGATCACAACATAGTATTTTTGTGGAGAGTGACTCACAACAATTATTTTTACTTTTTTGTTGTTTGCTTGTATTTTGTTTTTTCTTTTTGATCCGATTTTTCCTGTGCAGCAGTTAATTGTGGAAATATGTATAGAAGAATTGCGTGTGTTTAATATATATTGGATTACTTGCCATCTAGGGGAGGAGGTGGGGGAAAGGAAGGAGAAAAAAAATTTGGGACACATGTTTTTGCAGGGGTGGATGTTGAAAACTATCTATGCATATGTTTTAAAAAAAATAAAGTTTTATTTTTAAAAAAGAGATTTGTTATTCACACTGGCTTATCTGATTTATAGATCATGTCATCCAACTGCCCCATGTTAATATGGTGTCTGCTTCTAAGTTTTGCTAGTTAGGAAATCCTCTAATAATGGTGAAGTTTGTTTGCATAGAAAGAGAAAATACTACCAGCCATGGACTAGTCCTTGAATGTAGTGACTTCATTAACTTTTCCCTTTATTGGATTTTCTCTTATGACCTTAAGAGAAGCAGAATTCTTTGGGGTATATATGTGGAGTGGATAAGGACAACTTCTCTCTCCTTCCAAGCAAATAGGAGAGTTTATTCACCAATTATATTTTTATATCAACTCAGATTCAAGCCTGGACATAGGATGATGCATAGTAGAAGTCTGGGTACCAAGATCCAGGATTAGCAGGTACGGAAGAGACACAAATGATCTAGATAGCTTGCCTTATTGACAAGGTCCAGATCTTTGAAGAAATCATTTCACGCTTACAAAGTAAATCGTGTTGATTATAAATCTGCTATTTTGAATGAATGTAGGTCCAAATGAAAGTTTGGCGTTCCACTTCTGAAATTCTTCCTTACTCATGAACTTTCAACACGGGAACTGAGTTTTAAACCAGATGACAGGATCCTAAATTATGAATCATTTTTCTTCTCTGGGGACAAAAGTAAAGCAGGCGGTTATCTGATTGGGAGGGGCTGCTATATCAAACTTGGCTTGGCTATCTCACCGGCACCGAACGCTTTCCCCAATCTTGTACCGTTTCTGTGTCTCTCAGAATGATCTACGCTCTCTGAAACAGGATGCTGTCTGCCTGATAAGGAAAACACCATCATTCCACTTAACACTATCCTGTGGCCATATCAACAGTGAGAGCTGGGAGGGAGAAGCAATGACTCCAGCCATGGAGGTGGAGGAGGAATGAAATGCTCCAGCAACTGACCATATATTCAGCTGCACAGCTTGCACATGCTCCTCTGATGAGGAATTATAGGAAATAGGAATGTTACAGTGATTCTTCAACCCCCAGCTGACCTGTAAAGGCAATTACGACACTTTTCTTACTGCTAACATCAATCTCATGGAGCAGCACACGCATGAAGGCCCCCAGCTATGGAAATGCCGGACCAGGAAACAAGCTCCCTGTTCCCTTTTTGGTTGGGAGCACATTCCAAGGTTGCTGGAAGCCTTATGCTTGCAAATGACTATCATGGCACCATGGATAGTATTTTAAAACATTTTCCAGTATACTTTATTATAAAATATTGTCATTCAAAGAGTACAGAATGCAATAAACCAAATACAGAACTGAATTATATCCCACGTTTACTCTTTCTCATCTAAATTTCTCAGTGACTGGCAGGAATTAAAATGGACTCCTTTGGTAAACCCCAGGGCCCAGGGATTGCTCCAAGGAGCTGATTCCTGGTGGAAAGAGCTGAGCTCTCCCAGGTAGATGCAGGACCTCCACAGGCTTTGATCAATTGCTCAGCCTTTCAGAAATCTGTGCCCAAACTCAATCAATCAGTCACAGGCCTAGACTGTGAGGGAGCAAAAATATTCAAGCCAAATGGAGCTGAGCTGGATGGGAACATTTCTTCAGAAAATTCAGAGATACTCTTTCACTAATAAATGTTAAAATCCAGCTCATCAGAGACCTTAGATTTCCAGGGAGCTTGGTGCCAGCCAAGCAGTGTCACTCAGCCTGGACACTGGTAAGGTGGGGATGGCACTAGTTGGCTAGCCGGTCCAGGACAGGTCTACTTGACTCAGAGCAAATACAATAAAGCTCCACATATAAACAGCTCCAGAGTGCAATTCATTGCATACAACTAGAATATTCTAGATGATCAAGAGAGGTCATGGGCCATATATGAATCTAGACTCATAGAAGGCAGCTGGTCTTCTGTAATCTCTGTCCCTGTAAGAGGAAGTAGGATGCCAAAAGAATGTGCATGCTTTTTATGGGGAAGGGAGATAATAAGGATTCCTAGGATCTAAAGAAACAGAAATGGCAGAACTACCCCATGGATCAATGAAAATTCCTTGGGAGAACCAAGGGGTTATGGAACTGCCTACAGAAGCCACAGTAATTACCTAAATCTTCAGATATCAATTGTAAGCTAATAAGGGGAAAGACCAGTTTGTTTGTTTGTTTGTTTGGGGGGGGGGAAGGACACCATCAGCCTTCTATTAATTGAATATGTCTGTTAATTCCGGATAATAAAATTTTCATTTTTTTTTTTGCTTGTGAGGTAGGGAAAAATTTATTGTACTAGCTATGAATAGAGCTTGAGGAAGGCAACCATATAAAAATAAGACAAATACTGCATATAGCCTTACTTTAAAGGACAAAAGGTGAAGAAAACTGGCTTCACCAATCAGCACTAAAGGGATAAGTTATTTCCTAAACAGAAATCAAAATCAAATTTAAGCCAATATACTGAAAAGAACTCAGGATGCTGAAAGAGAAAATTTACTATATGAGAACCCTCTTAAATAGTGAATTACCAACTAATAGCTTTGCTAGATGACTTTAGAATTTATGAATTAGGTTACATGAAAAACATAGGGAACTCATTTTTTTATGCTGTACATAACCCCAGGGTCAATAGTCATAGTAGCAAATTGGCCTAGTCTGAAAAGTCTGCAGGTGGTGAGATAGTAATGGGCAGTTTCTATGTCCTGGCCATCTCCATCTGCTGAAAGGGCCCCAAAAAGGTATTCATTGTGTCTTTGTGGAGAATGGGGTATCTTCTTCGCTCAGAAATCAGAGTAAGAAAGACCTGGAATACATGCCATCAAAGTTTGAGCATTCACCATTTTGGTGTTTTGCCATTCTTGCTTTATTTTAGTGAATCTGGATTTGACTCTCTGGTGATATATCCTATATGTCCTTAAGTGTTCTTAAGTGTATTTAAAAGACAAGTCTTCTACTTATACCTTAGAAACAAGGGTGGGGAAAATAGTTCTAAACAGCCAGATATATTTAAACACATAGAAAGTATTCTTCTGAGTGCCTTTCTCTACTTTGGATTTCCCAGGCACTGTCAGAAGTGATGGGTAAGGTATAAAAGAAATATATATATACATATATATATATATATATATATATCCTCTCTTCCAGAGATACAGTTCATTCTCCATCCAGAGAAGTTTTTTGAGAACAAAACTTCCTTGGTCAATTCCAAAGTTTTATTTAATGCTGAGAAAGCATGTCTGAACACAATATTTTTTTTTCTAAATTCACAAAACTGGTTTGACTCTTGAAGAAATGCATGTTAAAGAAAAAAAATGGCTTGAAATCACCTAACCTGGAACTTCCTTATTAAAGTCAAAGAGAATTATTAAATTAAAGTGTTTCAAAAGCAAAGAGATGCTTTAGCTGTACTTATCAGACACTCCATTTAAATATTCTTACTTAAAATGGATGGAGGGTTTGGCCACACCTGAGAAAATTTACTTCATTCTCACCTGCCCTGGAAATATTTTCTATTACATGAGTCTGGGCAAAAGTAAACCCATACATGGAATTGGCTGGAACAGTGCAAAGCTCTTTCTTCAGTTTCTGATGGGGAATGGACTATCCCTTCAAAGCAACGAGAGGTCATCTGACTCCTTCCCTGTACATAGCACACCTTGTTCTTTATCAGTTATTCTTTGTTTGCATTTCTGCTAAGGTTTAAGCCCTTCTCTGATTTCATTTGCTTCCCTAACTTGACCTTTCCCTGAATTGAGCTACTTTCACTCTCTCTTCTTCTGACTATACTGGACTTCATACTTTTATCTATCTCTTACCTGAGCTGGTGTTGGACCTGCATTTACAGTACCTACTTTTTTGTCTTGATCGATTATGTCTCTTTGTTGCACAGCAAAATTTCTCTTGCTCTAGGAATCATGGGACACAAGTGCTGCCGAGAAAATTAAAGCATCCAGCAGTTGGCTTATGGTCATCAGAAGTCAACATAAAATGGAACAGTTTGTTCACAATCCTGACAGCAGGGAGCATATTAACGGCAGGGTAAGAAGAAGATATGACCAAGATGCTCAAGAGATATTTAAAAGTAACTCTTGGAAAGAAGAGTTCACCCCTGGTGTCATCTTAGCTAAGTATGTGTGACTGACAGACAACTTAAATAGAACCAGGGCAGGGAATAGTGTATGTAAATTTATATAGTATAATAGTGCTTTATTTCTCAAACAGCTGATTTCATCTGGACTTCAATTCAAAACTACTGTGGAATAACTAATTTCTCAGGACCAAAGAGTACTAGTCCCCAATTTAACAGCAGTATTTTCTATCCTCAAAAGGGCATGACTCGAGCTAGATGGCTGTAAAAAATTAAGAGCAGAATGAGAGCACAGAACCTTCATTTTTAGGCCATGGGAATCGACAAACTTTAAAACCCAAAAGCACAATCAAAGCAGGGGCTGTGCCTTATTTTTTTCCCACAGAAAGCCCTAGCCAGACTCTGGTACATCAGGGTTGGTGCCCTACAGGAACTTTTATGTGGAAGATAAAAGACTGGTGGGTTATACTACTTTGAGCATTATTAGTTGACGGCCATCTCCACTGGTCTAATGAGGTTGCTTTTCTAATCAGGTGAATAGAAACTGGCTCTTCAAAGATAGGTTCACTTAGCACTGAACAAAGGCTAATAGAAATGTGGTGGGCCCCCAGTAGTCCAAATCAGGGATCAGAAGGCTTTTGGAGGAAGCTCTACTAAATCCAGTTTGAAAAGGAAAGTTAAGGCCATTAGGGGAAGTTGGATGAGCCAATTATTGAGGAGAGCTGCTGACCCCAATGCTACTGGCAGAAGCATACAGTTGGGTAGTAGGATTTGACAGTGGATTCAGTGATGGCCAGGAGGTCCCATCCTGCAGATGGTTAATACCTTATGAGCTCTGGTCACTAGGTAAATACACAATGCTTGCTAAGTGCACATTGGCTTCCAGGTTTCACTTCTGCTAGAAGACTGAGATGATCTCAAAAGAAGGGTTTGGAATGAAACCAGGCTACAACTCTTGATGAGGACAAAAGTAACTCTTTCTTCCTTGTGGCCTGTTTCTAATTTGTGTGAGAGGCCTGAAGAAGCATCTAATTGTTTGGTACAGACTCAGATGGCAAACCCTCAGCCAGCTGGCTAGAAGACGCTTGTGACACAAGTCTAAGGGAAATTAAACAAAACCTTCTGGAAATAGTTTCTCAGTTCAATATACTGACTAGCCACAAAGAAATTCTGCACACAGAAAAATAGATATCCCCTTTTTAGCAGCAGAACAAGTTCAGATTCTGTCCATGAGCTCAGTCAATTTCAGTATGTTCGTCCTTTCCTCTTTTATGTAAAAGTTAACTAGAATGGGTAATATCTGTTTTTTATTGATTTACTCAATACAACTGTGAAGATAACAGCAGGTAGTTAAAAAAAACAAAACAAAACAATTTCTCCCATTTTCCAAGTTTAAAATGAGTTGTTTAAGTAATCTAAGATGACCTAAAAGAGCAACGATACATGTGGTGACTGAAGCCTTTATGCTGTACTCCCAGAGCAAGATGATGAGCATTTTCCTAGCAAAGTCCTCCAGGGCAAAGTGCACATAAGTAGCGGTATCCCCAGGGGACCAATTCTGCCCTCTCATATTTTTCCCTATAAATATTTGTGGCTAAATTTAAGAATCTTAGGTAAAACAGAGCAGAAAGGCTCACAAAACCCTCATAATGGGGCTTGCTGACTTAGACAAAAAAAAATACTTACATATACCTCTAGTCAGTGACAACTCTGCTCTGCCAACACTGCTGTGAATGGGTGTTTGTTAACAGGGTACATGCTGCTTGAGAAAGAGCTTCAGGTTGAAGCTGATGCTTCAACAGGCAGAGAATTCTGCCCTGACAGGATGGAGGAGAGCTAAGAGGCTCAATGTGGCCCTGTCCATTTTGTCCCTTATACCCTTGTTCCATCAAAAGGAACCACAGCCCTGGCCCTGTGCTGCACAGAGCTAAAGGATCCCTTAGGATTTCTTTTTGATTTTGGATGTGGCAGGGGGTTTGGAGTAGTTTTTTTTGGACAATCCTGGGCTTGAGGTCATGGAGGACTTATCCAACTCCACCTTTGATAAAGGTGTAACTGGTTTGGAACATGGGGAAACCTGAGGGAATGAATTTTCCGAATTGTCCATATTCCGTTTTGGACTGGCCGTTTTTCCACTAGTAGAGACCTAGAAACAAAAGAAAAGAAGAGCAGAGTGAATTTTTCTAAAAATTTTTTTTTAAAAATCTTCAAATATTGATAAGCAAACAACTACAAAAGTCTTCTGAATGTTCAGAATTAGAATACTAGATAAATTTTTAAAAAGTAAAATGAAGTAATGCAAATATAGTGCTCTGTTAAACTGCCATACAAATGTCAGCAATTTTCTATATCTATGTAAAATATTGTTATGTGATAACAATTATAACTCACATATTAGAGTGCTTTGGGGTCTGCAAAATGCTTTCTTTAAAAAAAACCCTGGGATATTGTAGGTGGTATATGACCTGTTAATTCCTGTTCATCTTTAGCAATCTGGACTCAACACTCTGCTATAGCATATAACTCTACTGATATTTCTTTCTCAAAGGTCACCAGAGACCCCCTTATCACTAAATCCAGACCACTTTTCTATCCTCTTCCTCTTTGATCTCCATTTTATAGGTGAACAAACTGAGGTTCCAAGTAGGGAATCAATTTTTTCAAGGTCACATAATTAGGAGGTATCTGAGATGAGATGAAATTTAAACTTAAGCCTCCTGACTCTACATCAAGTACTGTTTCTACAGCACCAAGCTGTAAAATAAATATAACATGTCGATGAAAACTCCTCTTAACAGCCCCATGGAAGCTCAGAATTGTGAAGTGTTTGATGCAATGGGAACTAAACAGGATCAGTTTCAAATCCTCATCTGAGAAAAGAAAATAACACTTATATGATGAAGTCCACTTAGACCTGACAGCTTTATCTGATGCCATTGATATTTAGAGACATTTCTATATAGATTCTGTAATTTAGAGGAATGACTTTAAAAGTACATTTTGACCTTTGCTCAGAGTGATCCTCTTCTTCATGCTTGGGAAATATGTTCCTTGAGCATCGAGGGGATGTATTTGGACTATCTCCTATTTGCTCCCCATCCACTAGACTGATACCAGTATTTACACATATCTACTCACTCTCCTAAAGACTTGTTTAAAAA
>JAJPUD010023661.1:0-19704 GCA_023553655.1 Myrmecobius fasciatus
AACTTAATTTTTCTTGAGAGTTTTTATTTTCATTAGGATTTTTTTTTCACAACTTGACTTTTATGGAAATGTTTTGCATAACTTCACAACTGAATTCTTAATTTTGGATAGGGATGATGGAGAGAACCTAGAACACAAAACTTTTTGAAACAAATGTATTTTTTGGTTTTGAATGTAATTTGGGGGGAAATATTAAATAAATAAATTGGAAAAAAGGATCATATTTAAATGATTGGAGAAATGTTCATTGTTCATGTGTAGGAAGGACCCCCCATTGTAATTGTGTGGGTTATCAGGAGGAAACCATCCACAAGTGTCACTTCCTATATTCACTGATAGTCTAAGCTGTCTACAGACAGCCCAAGCACTCATCTGCTTCCCCCTTCTCTCTTGCTCTTTAGGACACCCAAATGTAGAAGGACTTGAGCAAAAAGAGATAGTGGGATGAGCCTATTTATTTAGGATGTCTTTCCTCTCACCTCCCCAAACAGAAAACAAAGGTTACTCAACAATTAGAATACTCTGATCCAAGTTCTTCATTTCCTATCATAATTACCAATAATCAAGACTATGCTTGAACAAGCTGTTTTATTCTTCTCCACCCCTGCCCTAGCCCCTTCTCTCTAACTGGATTTAATCCTGTCATTCATTACCCAGCTCCATGCCTTCTACCTGGGAAGGGTAAACCTAGGGATCTGGAGTCACTAAGGCCAGAAAAAAATGAAGTTCTTTAGTAAAATAAAAGAGCTATCAACTCTACTCTCTAGCAGACTCCCCACCACCACTTAGGCATCCTTTAAAATTCTCTACCCTGCCTAAGGCAAATTTTCCCTTGGTTATGATAGTGAGTTTTATTCATGTTTCAGTGTTAAGTTTTTAAAGACTCCTTTGCATAGATGTTTTATTTCCCATATATCTTAACATTATTGGCAGAAGCAAAAGACTAAGACTTCTTTTTCCATAATACAATCAAAGGGCAAAGGGGTGAGTTGAGTTTGGATTTCTTCCATGTCTTTCTCTGCGTTTTTTGAAACAATTTTTTCGAGTTAAAAAAGCAACTGAACCAAGCTAAGACCATAGCTTTGAATGAGGCTGCTCCCAGTCGTCTCCCATCACCCACTTCAGATTGAAGGATTTGAAATACTCCAGGAGATGGCTTCAGGAGTTAAAAAAAAAGGAAGAAAGAAAAAGAAATTTAGTTTTTAAGCATATGATTCAAAAGTATATATAAAGTATTAAGTGTCTGAGGTCAGATTTGAACTCAGACCCTTCTGACTTCAGGGCTGGTGCTCTTTCCACTATACCAACTAGCTGCCCCTAAGACTCTATGTATTTATTAAAGATAAATACATTTTAGAGAAGCAGACATTTTTTTTCTGAATGACTTCAACCTCACCTAGTACTGATTTTATCTTGGAAGGTAATGTGCTGTGCTCAGTTCTATTACATTCTATTCAACCCAACATGTATCAAGTGGCTACTGTGTGCAACACACTATAAAAACCACTGAAGAAACACAGACAAAAATGAAACTGTCCCTTGCCTTCAAGAACCTTACATAGAAAACAAAACATAGGTTTAAAAAAAGGCAATTTGAGAAGGGAAAAAACATTAACTTTGGAGGGTATCAGGGAAGGCTTCAAGGACAAGTTGGGGTGTCAATAGATCTGTGAAGGGATATAAAAGGAGTGGAGGTGAAAACTCCAGGTATGAGATATGGTCTGTGCTCTGAGCCTCGAAGGTTTACATTCATACTTATCTCTTTCAGCAAGGTTTTCTATTGTTTATGTAGAAAAGAGCACTATGCTGCTTGCCTGAAAGATGCTCCTCATAGTGCTTCCCTAGATAAAAGTGCCCTACCTTCATCCCCATCAATCAATAAGCATTTCTTAAGTACCTATCACTTTATAGGAGCCCCTGCACTAGCTGGGATTGAGGATACCAGTAAAAAAACAAGGTAAATTGAGAGAGAAACTACTAGCATTTGGGGTAATTAGAAAAAGGCTTTATCCTAGAACATCAAATTGTCTCAAGGTACCCTGTGAATTTCTAAATCATTAAGGTAAATGGTAAAAATGTGTGAAAGTTTCATTGTGAATTTAAGCTGTGCTTTTTTGGTGTTAAGGATAGGAAGTGATAGAGTAAGACAAAATATATTGTTGGGAGTCAATTCTACTTTCAAAAAAGTTTTTTTTTTTTAATTATAAGATAACCTGTGACTCTACTCAGCTTGTTTGCTATAAATTATATGAATTCCCACTTCTATAGTACTTAATACACATAGTTTTGACACACATAGACCCTTAATAAACATTTCATTAAATAATATAACTTTCTTTCCTCCCAACAGTCTTGTAAAGTAATGTGATTATTCTTATCCAGTTTATATATGAAGAAACTGATTGAAAGAGACTAAAGGAGTTGCCCAAAGTCACATAGCCAATTACTTAAAGAACTGAGACTGAAATTTAGATCTTCTAACTTCAAGTCAAGTACTCATTCCACTACATCTTTGCTTTAATACCAGGGCAAAACTGTAATAGGAGCATGGCTGAAATTACAAGTATATGTGGCTATCATCCACCCACACTAAGAAAGGTTTAATTATCTCTTTTCTTAGAGTCACAATGAAGTTATTTTAGTTCATTATACTATTCGAAAGAATTTCAATCTTGCTTTATCATAAGTCTCACAAATCCTGTTTTCTCTCTCCATCAGTTGCAGTGACAACTAAAAAGAACACCAAGTGAAATGATCAGTAGATACTCACAAATTGGGCCCTTGTCCAGCTGCAATCTCTTCATGGGGTACTGGATAAAGAGCTTCATAAATTCTTTTATCCCCAGATCCATGGATGGCATATAAATTCATTTTGTCAATTCCAGGTGGAAAATATTCCCAAGGAAGAAGTGCAGTTCCATTCCACTCATTCCCACCTATGTCAGCCCTAAAATTTAAATCCAACTCTTTCTTACATGTGATGAGCATGGGGCAAGGGAAAGAAAAAAGAGAAAAAAAGAAAGAGATGAATATTTAAATGAATTTAATTTTAAATGTAATATATATCTTACAACTAGTATAAAAAGGAAATGGAAATAAAAAGGGATGGAAAATACCTGATATTTGATATATAGAAAACAAATAAGAATATATAAGACCAAGATTCATTTATTGATGAAAAGTGATCAAAGGACATAAACGAATAGTTCTCAAAAAAATATATATATATAAACAATTTCATGTGATTCTAAGAAAAAATAAACTTTCAAGTCACAAATAGTAAAAGAAATGAAAACTGAAACAACTTTGAGCTTTCACCTCACATCCAGTAAATTAGCAAAAATAACAATGGAATTAATGTGTAGGCAGCTGAAATAACAACAGATAGATTAATAACTATCAGTGAAGCTATGAATTATTCAGTTAATAAGCATTAACTGTCTGATATGTGCCAGGCATTGTGCTAAACACTGGGGATAATCCCTATCCTTGAGGAGTTCCCAATCTAATGGGAAAGATAGCAAGTGAACAAATCTGTATGTGGGGAGGAGGGATATGCATGCATGCGTGTATGTGCACACATGTATAAGCTATATACAGGATCAATAGGAAATAACAGAGAAGACAATAGGAAGAAAGAAAGACTTCCTGCAGAAGCTAGTTGGAATTTGAAGGGAACCAGGGAAGCCAGGAGATAGCAATGAGAAAGTAAAGCATTCTACAAATGGAAGACAGCCAGAGAATATTCCCAGTCCCAAGAGATGGAGCATCTTGTTTGTAGAATAGCAAATCAAAAAATACATGGGGCAGGAGCAGCAAAAACTCGAAAAAGGTTGAAGGGGACAGAATTAGGTTATGAAGGGCTTTGAATGCCAAAAAAAATTCTATTCTGGAGAATAGGGCTGTAAAAATTCTGGAGAATCCATAAGCAGAACTGTTAGGAGAAAATTTCTGCTAATTAATTCTTAACAATCACAATAGATGTATCAACATTTCAAGATACCACAATAATAATAATTCATATTTCTATAAATCCCTAAGTTTATAAGTACCTTCCTCCAATACTAAAAAGTGGGAAGTGATGCTATTATTATCCCCAGTTTACAGATAAGGAAACTGAATCCTAGAGGGGTTACATTCCCTTCTTGTGATTATACTTTATGCTCATTATAACCAAAATTTTAAAAATCTGACACAGTAGTGCCAAAGTCAAGATTGCAAACCAAGTTCCTCATCCTCAAGTCCAGCATTCTTATACCTCAATGTCTCAAAAATGTGAAATTTAAAATACAAAGACACAAAGTCTTGTCCCTAAGATCAAATATCACATGTATTCATTTATCTCCTAAAAACATTGTTTTCAAAACAAATCAGTACAATTAATTCAAAAGTACCTAAATCTGGCAAGCACACAGTAATCACATGGTAAATGCTTTTTTTCTGGAATTAAGTACACACTAATCATATGCTAAAAGGATGACATTAATTATATTACAGAGGAAGGAATATGAACCTTGTTCTAGTTCTATGAGGGTAAGAAAGTATTTTGTTTCAAATATCAATTCAAGAAAGGTGATCTTCCTTTCTCCTATACTGGCTGCCTAAAATAGTGAAATACTTGAAGGGTTGATATAGGGAAAAAGAAATGTACCTGTATTGCTTGGTCTGAGAATACAGAATAAGAAACAAAGGCAGAAGTCACAAAGCCTCTAATTTAGGTTTCATATAAAAGTGAAGTGACCTAATAATTAGAGTTATTTAAAAAAAAAGAACTAGCCTCAGAAGGCAGTGCTTTCCCACTCATTATAATTCTTTAAAAGTTCCATTACTTCTTGTTGGGGATAGTGGAGAAAGGACTCTTAGTCACTAGGGGTTAGAATACCTTCTGAGGTCTCTTCTAACTTTGAGATCCTGGGCTTCTGACAAATATCTGGCATTATTTGAATTACTAAAAGTGGCATAAATTAGCCTATCAAGTTCTTAGATGGAAAAACATTTATTTTTCTTGCAAACATCCTTTCAGAAAATGTGTGCTTTCCATACTCATTGAGTTATCATTTATCTTTTCCGACTAGCTATATTCCTCTTCCTAACATCTATTTCTGCTGAAGATACCACCATCCTCCCCCAGATATTAGTGTTTACCTCTCCCCTCAAAAAATTGTTTACTCTATATTTATATATTATATATTTTGCATTTGTCTCCCAAATTAGACAATATTTGTAAAAAGATGTTTAACAGTGCCTAACACATAGTAGGTATTATATAAATAATATTGAATAAATGACAATCTTTATATCCAAATGAATCCCTTCAGATTCTATAACATTTTTACCCTACCAAGACTTAAAATCCAGAACACAAGCTATCATCTGTCAGGGAAAAAATTTGACATTGATTACCTGAACTCATTTTTAACAGGCTGCCTATTCTCTTTCTTTGAGTCATAATATCAATGATGCACTTGGGAAAGAATGTAACACCTCCAATATGGAGATCAAAATTCCTCTCATCTAAACCTGCAACTGTGGAATCAATCCCTACAGGACTGTATGCCTTTTTTCTTGAAGGATACCGACAGCTGAAAATGAAGGGTTTATTAGTACTTTAATATTGAAGCAGACCTCCCAGGCGGCAAGAACAGTTCAGTAAACTTTTAATAGAAGCATTACATTAAAGGAGGGAGCCCCAAGAGTTCTTAATTTAAAGGGCATGATTATTTCAGAGAAAAAAAGCTGCCTTATATAGGAAGTTCATAGGAGAGGGGACTTTTTTTGTAATAGATATGCTGGAGTAGGAGGGTACATGCATGTAATCAGACTTCACAATTACCCCCACTCCACTTAAAGTGACCTACAAGATGCTAAACTCTGATAACTTTGTCAGGTAAGGGTGCAAATCATTGAATCAAGGTATGAATGAGTTCTACAAATGAATCAGTAGGCATTTCAACTAGGTAAAAACAGAAAAATCTGTTCAGATGAGTTGAAGGATTTGGTCATATTCTGTGAGTCTTCAAAAAAAAAAAATAACAGACCACCAGTTCAGAACCCTAGAAATTTAAGAAGAAATCCCTTGAAAGAAGGCAGGAAGAACTTCTTGGTCTTGGACCTGACTTTAGCTTCATTCTCCTTTCCCCCTCCTTGATCAGAGAAGTATCTTGGGACCAAGAATCTTGTTCAGTGAAGAACAGAATAGCACAGAATTGCACAGGAAATGTGATGTGGAATATATTTTACCACTAGAGGATTATTTTGGTGATGAGTATCCTGGAGGAAAAAGGTGAGTGTCATTATATTATAGAAAACATGGAAGGGAATAGAGACAGCTGGTGGGTCAGTGGCTACAGCACTGGGTCTTGAGTTAAGAAGATGAAAGTTCAATCTCATCTGGGGTACTTTCTAGTTGTATAATCCTTGGCAAATCATTTAACCTCTGAGTTCCTGACAAAAAGATCCACCACAGAAAATAATGGTAAACCACTTCAGAACCTATGCCAAGAAAGTATTGTGGGCAGTTGGTCCATAGGGTCACAAAGAGGTAGATAATGCAATGGTTGAACAAAGGACTAAGCCTGAAAGTAGCCTTAGGTAGAAGGCTGACAAGGAAGATACTGGTTATAAAAAGCTTTAACAGTCAAACAAGGCTTTGTATTGGATCCTAGAACCCCTGTATCCAATCTCTATCTTGCCTAATGGCTCTGGAGGAAAAAAGAAGACCTTTGACTTTGCAGTCCTCCTCAACTACAATCCAATTCATTTGTAAATCATGGCATCACTTCCCTGATGTTATGGTCCTCTTCAAGAATGAAGGACAGGCGGAGCCAAGATGGCGGAGTGAAAAGGTGACTCTCTGCATCCTCCTCTGAAATTCTCTCAAATCAACAATAAAATAAGCCTCTGAACTGATCTTCAAGTCAACGAATCAGTAAATATTTGGATACTGCTTGCAGATATCTCTGAAAAACTTCATATCAGGTTTGTCTAGCTCGGACAGAGGGATAAACAGAGGACTCTGGTGTCAGAGAACTCTGGTGGAGGCTGGAAGTGAGGGTGGGACTCAGCTCAGCTCAGCTCAGACCGGCAAAAAACTCCAAACTCCAAACACCTGGAGTTTATCTGAGGCACTCGGGGACACTGTGCCCTGATTGGGGGCAGGTGTTCTGGCAAACTTGCCTTGTTTAAGGAGTAATTCAGACTTAGTCCTAGCCCCCACCGGCCGAGCACCTTAAATTAATTCGCGGAAGCGCCCCAGGGCAAAATCTTCAGCCCGCCATTTCAGCCGCCGTTTTTTTTTTTTCCCCTACCTTAAAGAGATATCCACGCTGTCTAAAAAAAAAAAAAAAAAAAAATGAAGAGGCAAAAGAGAGCTCTCACCATAGACAGCTTTTATAAAGAAAAAGAAGAGAAGACCCCAGATCCAGAGGTTCCTTTAGACAAAACTCCAGAGGAAATCAGCATGGACCATCACTGGTCCCCTTCTCAAAAGGCCTTTCTGGAAGATTGCTTAAAGAACCTAATAAAAGAGCTGGAGGATAAATGGGAAAATAAATTGAAATTAGTGCAAGAAGGATACAATATCTTGCAAGAAGGATATGATGCCCTGCAAAAGAGATATGAAAAAGACACCAATCTATTGAAAAATAAAATTAGTGAAGTGGAAAAAGAGTGCAATGAACAAAAAAATTCAATTGGCCAGTTACAAATGGAGCTTAAAAAGGTAACTGAAGAAAACAACACTTTAAAAATAAGAATTGAACAAATGCAAGTGAATGACTCAATAAGACTTCAAGAATCAGTCAAACAAAAACAAAAAAAATGAAAAATTAGAAGAAAATATGAAATATCTCCTAGGAAAAACAACTGACTTGGAAAATAGATCTAGAAGAGACAATCTAAGGATTATTGGACTTCCTGAAAGCCATGATGAAAAAAAGAATTTAAACACTATCTTCTAGGAAATCCTGAAAGAAAACTGCCCCGAGGTTTTAGAATCAAAGGGCAAAATCACCATTGAAAGAATTCACCCATCACCACCTGAAAGAGACCCCAAAATTAAAACCCCAAGGAATATCGTGGCTAAATTTCAGGACTATAACACCAAGGAAAAGATTCTGCTAGCAGCTAGAAAGAAACAATTCAAATACCGAGGATCAATAATTAGAATCACACACGATCTGTCAGCCTCCACATTGAAGGATCGAAGGGCCTGGAACCAGATATTCCGAAGGGCAAAGGAACTTGGATTACAGCCAAGAATATCCTATCCAGCTAGAATGAGTATTATCCTCCAGGGAAGAAGATGGTCATTCAATGATTTAGGTGAATTTCACCTATTTCTAATGAAAAGACCAGATCTGAACAAGAAATTCGACATCCAAACACAGAACTCAAGAGATGCATAAAAAGGTAAAAAGGAAAGGACTCTTGAGAACTTTATTTCTACTAGGGGGATGCTTAAAGTTTGGGGGTATAATTAACTAGATATTACTTTGATAATATAATAAAGAGAACTAGAGGGGGAAAGGTTGTCATACTGGGGAAAAGTGGTAAAAATAAGATCTAAAAAAAAGGAGGCAAAAACAAGGTAAAATCTCTTGAAAAGGGAAAGAAAAACTAATATAATTGAGAGAAAGAGGGGAGGGAGTTGAGCATTGAGTAAATCTTACTCTCATCAGGTTGGGCTCTAAAAGTGTATATCAGACACTTGATTTCACATAGAAACTTGTCTGTTGCTAGAGGGAAGTGGGAGGGAAGGAGGAAAAGAAAGGGATAAACTAATAGAAGAGAAAATAGAAAAATCAGGGGAAAGGAGTAAAAACAAGGGGAAGGGATCTAAAGGGTGGAGTATTGTTTGGAGGAGGGGGTCATCAAAAGCAAAGTACTGAGGTGGGGGGAAGGGATAAAGGGGAAAAGAAAGGGGAAAACATAACTTGGGTAAATAAGATGGCAGGAAATAAAGAATTAATTATTCTATCTGTGAATGTGAATGGGATGAACTCTCCCATAAAGCGGAAGTGGATAGCAGACTGGATTGAAAACCAGAATCCAAAAATATGTTGTCTACAAGAAACACATCTAAAACATAGTGACACATATAGGATGAAGGTAAAAGGCTGGAGCAGAAACTATTATGCTTCAGGTGAACAAAAAAAGCAGGGGTAGCAATCCTTATCTCAGATCAAGTAAAAGCCAAGATAAATCTATTCAAAAGAGATAAGGAAGGAAACTATATTTTATTAAAGGGTACCATAGATAATGTAGCAATATCTACACTAAATATATATGCACCAAATTCAATAGCACACAAATTCCTAGGGGAGAAATTAAGAGAGATGCAAGAAGAAATAGAGAGCCAAATGATACTAGTGGGGGATATCAACCTTGCTCTCTCAGAATTAGATTAATCAAACTACAAAATAAACAAGAAAGAAACTAGGGAGATAAACCAATTGTTAGAAAAGTCAGGTATGATAGATCTATGGAGAAAATTGAATGGAGACAGTAGGGAGTTTACTTTTTTCTCAGCAATCCATGGAACCTATACAAAAATTGACCATGTGTTAGGGCATAAAAACCTCAAAATCAAATGCAGAAAGGCAGAAATAGTAAATGCATCCTTTTCAGATCATGATGCAATAAAAATCACATGCAATATAAGGCCAGGAGAAAATAAACCAAAAGTTAATTGGAAATTAAATAATCTAATCCTGAAGAATGAATGGGTGAAAGAGCAAATCATAGACACAATATATAATTTCATCCAGGAGAATGACAATAAGGAGACAACATACCAAAATTTGTGGGATACGGCTAAAGCGGTTATAAGGGGCAATTTTATATCTCTAGATAGGCAATAGCTCCAACTCTATCTTTTGCGTGCTTAGAACTTGTGGATGGGCCAGGATAGTTCTATCATCCTCGGCCCAAGGCAAAACTTCACAGCTGACCCAGGGAGAGACGCCTCACAGTGGAATGGGAACAGGCAGGCAGAGACATGGCAGAAGCAGGCCTTTGAGGGGGGGATCTCTGGCACAAGTGAAGGGCACAACTACAAGACAGCTCAAAGAACCAAAAACCTTGATGATTAATCTCAATACTGTAAACCACACATCACAGTTGATCAGCAGCAGCTTCCACAGGTGGATCTTGGAGCAGACAGGAAGCTTGCATAAAATAGAGAAAGAAAAGATCAATGAATTGGGCTTATTATTAAACAAACTAGAAAAAGAACAAATTAAAAACCCTCAATTAAATACCAAATTGGAAATTCTAAAAGTAAAAGGAGAAATTAATAAAACTGAAAATAAGAAAACAATTGAGTTAATAAATAAATCTAAGAGTTGGTTCTATGAAAAAACCAACAAAATAGATAAGCCTTTAGTTAATTTGATAAGAAAAAGGAAAGAGGAAAATCAAATTGTTGGTCACAAGAATGATAAGGGAGAACTTTCCTCCAATGAAGAGGAAATTAGAGCAATAATTGGGAGTTACTTTGCCCAACTTTATGCCAGTAAGTTTGATAATCTAAATGAAATGGAGGAATATCTACATAAATATAGATTGCCCAGGTTAACAGAAGAGGATATAAATTGTTTAAATAGCCCCATATCAGAAAAAGAAATAGAACAAGCTATTAACCAACTCCCTAAGAAAAAATCTCCAGGGCCAGATGGATTTACATGTGAATTCTACCAAACATTCAAAAAACAATTAATTCCAATACTACACAAACTATTTGAGAAAATAGGGACAGAAGGTATACTGCCAGAATCCTTGTATGAGACCGATATGGTGCTGATAGCTAAACCAGGTAGGGTGAAAACAGAGAAAGAAAACTATAGTCCAATTTCCCTAATGAATATTGATGCAAAAATTTTAAATAAGATATTAGCAATGAGATTATAGAAAGTAATCCCCAGGATAATACACTATGACCAAGTAGGATTTATACCAGGGATGCAGGGCTGGTTCAATATTAGGAAAACTATCAGCATAATTAATTATATTAATAACCAAACTAACAAAACCATATCATTATCTCAATAGATGCAGAAAAAGCCTTTGATAAAATCCAACACCCTTTCCTATTAAAAACACTGGAGAGTATAGGAAGAAATGGGCTTTTCCTTCAAATGATCAGTAGCATCTATTTAAAACCATCAGCAAGTATCATATGTAATGGAGACAAACTCAAACCATTCCCAATAAGATCAGGAGTGAAACAAGGCTGCCCACTGTCACCATTACTATTTAATATTGTATTAGAAATGTTAGCTTTAGCAATAAGAAAAGAAAAAGAGATAAAAGGAATCAGAGTAGGTAATGAAGAAACCAAATTATCACTCTTTGCAGATGACATGATGGTATACTTAGAGAAACCTAGAGACTCAACTAAAAAACTACTAGAAACAATTCACAACTTTAGCAAAGTGGCAGGATTCAAAATTAATCCACATAAATCATCAGCATTTTTATATATTACCAACAAAGTTCAGCAGCAAGAGGTGCAAAAAGAAATTCCATTCCAAATAGCAGATGATAGGATAAAATATTTGGGAATCTATCTGCCAAGCAAAAGTCAGAAACTATACGAACTAAATTACAAAACACTTTCCACACAAATAAAATCAGACCTAATCAATTGGAAAAATATTAAGTGCTCATGGGTAGGCAGAGCAAACATAATAAAAATGACAATACTACCCAAACTAATCTACTTATTTAGTGCCATACCAATCAAACTCCCAAGAAATTATTTTACAGATCTAGAAAAAAAATAGTAGCAAAGTTCATTTGGAAGAACAAAAGGTCAAGGATCTCAAGGGGATTAATGAAAAAAAAAAGGCAGATGAAGGTGCCCTTGTTGTACCAGATCTAAAACTATATTATAAAGCAGCGGTCATCAAAACCGTTTGGTACTGGATAAGAAATAGAGCAGTCGATCAGTGGCACAGGATAGGATATCAGGACAATCTAGGCAATAACCTTAACAATCTAGTATTCGATAAACCCAA
Source organism: Myrmecobius fasciatus (assembly GCA_023553655.1). Classification (NCBI taxonomy): domain Eukaryota; kingdom Metazoa; phylum Chordata; class Mammalia; order Dasyuromorphia; family Myrmecobiidae; genus Myrmecobius; species Myrmecobius fasciatus. The sequence continues at coordinate 12,018 of JAJPUD010023661.1, forward strand.
AGACCCCAGCTTTTGGGATAAATACTCACTATTCAGCAAAAACTGCTGGGAAAATTGGAAACTAGTGTGGAAGAAATTAGGGCTTGACCCATACCTAACACCACATACCAAGATAAGAGCTAAATGGGTTCATGATCTCTATATAAAGAGGGACTTTGTAAGCAAGTTAGAGGAACGTAGTATAGTTTATCTCTCAGACCTGTGGAGATGGAATAAATTTATGTCCAAAGAAGACCTGGAACTCCTAATTGAACACCAGATGGATAATTTTGATTATATTAAGTTAAAAAGTTTCTGTTCAAACAAAACAAAGGCAGACAAGATTAGGAGGGAAGCATCAAATTGGGAAATCATCTTTACATTTAAGGGTTCTGATAAAGGCCTCATTTCTAAAATATATAGAGAATTGTCTCATATACATAAGAATTCAAGCCACTCTTCAATAGATAAGTGGTCAAGGGACATGAACAGACAATTTTTAGATGATGAAATTAAAACCATCTTTAGTCATATGAAAAGTTGCTCCAAATCACTATTGATCAGAGAAATGCAAATTAAGACAACTCTGAGGTACCACTATACACCTGTCAGATTGGCTAAAATGACAGGAAAAGATAACGATGAATGTTGGAGGGGATGTGGGAAAACTGGGACACTAATACATTGTTGGTGGAACTGTGAACGGATCCAACCATTCTGGAGAGCAATTTGGAGCTATGCTCAAAAAGTTGTCAAACTGTGCATACCCTTTGACCCAGCAGTGTTTCTACTGGGCCTATATCCCAAAGAGATTTTAGAGGAGGGAAAGGGACCCACATGTGCAAGAATGTTTGTGGCAGCCCTTTTTGTAGTGGCTAGAAACTGGAAACTGAAGGGATGCCCATCAATTTGAGAGTGGCTGAATACATTATGGTATATGAATGTTATGGAATATTATTGCTCTGTAAGAAACGACCAGCAGGACAATTTCAGAGAGGCCTGGAGGGACTTGCATGAACTGATGCTGAGTGAAACGAGCAGAACCAGGAGATCATCATACACAGCAACAACAGTATTACATGATGATCAATTCTGATGGACATGGCTCTCTGCAACAAAGAATTGTCTCAAACCAGTTCCAGTTGTTCACTGAAGAAAACCATATACACCCAGAGAGAGGGAAATGAAATATGGATCACAACGTAACATTTTCATGATCTCTATTGACATTTGCTTGCATTGTGTTGCCTTTCTCTGATTCTTTTTTTTTCTTGTAGATAGGATTTTTCTTGCATAACTTCTCAAGCATTTCAACATTATTAACATGTAGTGGACTTCCTGCCATCTAGGGGAGGGGACGGGACTGGGGGTAAAATTTGTAATGGAAAGCTTTGTAAAGAATATACAAATTAAAAGGTTTAATTAAAAAAAGAATGAAGGACAAACAAGAATAAGAAGAGATAATAGAGAGCTACTGGAGTTTATCAATTAGGGAATTCAAGTAGAGAGCCTCACTGTCTAATGTGCAGCTGAAACTGGATTATCCAATATGTGTTATCTCCTCTGATTACCTATGACTTCACAATATGTTTTAGGATAAACTATGTAAAGAACTTTGTGAACCTTAAACTATTTTAGAAATGCTAGTATTATCATTAAAATTTTAAATCCTTGAGATAAGAGATTTTTCCAACTTCTTAATAAATGTTTTTTATTCATTTATATTGTGCTATACTATTATCCTCATTTTAAAGATCAAGAAACAAGGGTTAAGGAGGTTAAGGTACTTGTTCATGGTCACATAGCCAGGAAATCTCAAAGGCAGGATTCAGACTTAGCTGCTCCTGATTCCAAACCCAGTTCTCTATCCATTACATTATGCTATTTCTCAGGGTATAAATTGGTTAATGAGGGAGAGAATAATAATTTGCATAGTACTGTAAGGCTCACAAAATGCTTTACATATATATTTTTATCCTCAAAATAATCCCTGGAAGTAGATGGTATCACAGGAGAGAACTGAGGCTCAGAGAAGTAAAACTAATTGCCCAAGATCATCCATCTAGTGTCAGAAGCAGATTTCAAAACCATATCTAACTCACTCCAAGCAGAGCATTCTATCCCCAAAAAAGTGCACTTTTTAGATACATACCAGACAGATATGATAGACTATTTTCTTGTGTAACATTACCAGCTGGTCTCAACTGAAATTTTCCTTTGGCTCTAAAAAAAAATTGCCCTTCTGCTTTTATATGCAGAAGGGCCTCAGATCAATTTCTTCCTGGAATAGATTCCTCTAGGAAAAGGAAAATCCTTTACTTGGTTAGTCGCTCGAATACCTCTCCATATTCTTTCCTGTCAAGCTTTGGAGATTTATTTATTCTTGATAGAATGCACTTACCATTGTGGTCATGGCCTTTTTCATTCCAAGCCCCTTTTTGCTGTGCTTTAAAGAATGAAAGGTCTTTGGGTGGAAATTTCTCATGCTGGTTGTTGGGCCAGAAATGATCAATAGAGTGAGATAATGGTTAGGAAGGGGATAGGAAAGAGGGTCGTGGACTCCCTTCATCTTGAAGAACTTGGTTTTTCAGTTCATTCTTATTACATTTCTAAGTGAAATATGACAGCTTTCAATGTTAGTTTGACTTATTTAATCCCTTTTTTAATAAGCCATTGTGAGTACAATAATGTCAAAGAAATCAAGATTGAGAGACACCGGAATTTTGAATAATAAAGTGACCAATCTTGATTTGAAATGTGCCTCCCTCCTATCAGCAGAAAAGTATCAGACTACAGATGTAATGGAGCATGTATTATCATACATTTGCCAAGCTATGAGGTAGTTTGTTTTTCTTAACTATACTTTCTTTGTTACAAGAGAGGAATGGTCAGTTTGTTTGGGGGGGAGTTGTTGGGGAGACTAATCATTGGGCTGTGATAGCAATATTTTTAAAAGAATAAAGAAAAAAAATTTAAGAAATATAATGGAATTAAAAAGCCTGAAGTCATATGAACACCATGGTTAAATTATACACTAGGCAGAAACCTGAGAAGGACAATTCTTCCCTCACATATTCATTCTATACCTTTCATATTTCCCATAATCACAGAGCAACAATTAGACTGCATGATATTCAATAACAAGAGACATCCTTTAGCAAGACAGAGAAATGGGAATGTTCCTTCCTATGTTCTTTGACAACTAATTTCTCTACACATGAAGAATGTACATGATAATCAGAATTCTTATATACTCTACCCCCCTCCAACCCTAACCCACCCACACACACACACACACACACATACACACACACACACACACACACAAATAAAATTTAAAATGTCAACATACCCACACTTTAATGCCTAGGGGTGAAATGTTCTCTCTAGCAGAATCATTATCTCTATTGCACAATTTGTGAAAGCTCTGTAGTTTCAGCAGCATAAGGAACTCCCAGTGTGGGCTCCCTGCTATAGTAATATAGATTGCAACTGATATAAGACTTAATAGGTAAATTCTAGGGAATTGGCTAAGACCCCAAAGCAGTGCACTAAAGCCCAGGGTCACAAATAGGAACTAAATGTGAAACCAGAGCTCGCGGACTCTAAGTCCAGAACCTTAGCCACTATTTCCCAGAGTAGGGAGTACAGTGGTTACTAAGGCAATTCTATTACAGGTACTTTAGTTTAACAGAGTTGAGACAATGTTTTTCCCCTGTGATCTCTGACTCTGTAGTGCAGAAATGAAGCATTTCCCTTAGTTTCTTCAGAGAGCATAACAGTAAAGAGCAAGGAAATGTATTGCTCTGAAACATATCTGTCTCTCTACCTCACTGTCTTTCTGTCTCTGTATGTGTGTTTCTATTTCTCTGTCCTTCTCTCTGTCTCTCTCCATTCCCCTCATACACACATGCAGCATTTTATTGAAAGTTACTTCCCAGGTGTAAATATTTTTTTTCATTATGGGAGGGGGGAACCTCCCAAAAGAAATTTTGTTCTGAGGCTGAAACTAAATTGACTGTAGAAGATTTATAATCACCTAATATTATTCTTTCAATTAAATACAGGGGCAACTCTGTTACAGAAGTTATCTTTCAGTAATCTGAATATATGTTTTTACATTTTAAACAATTGTTCACTACTATTTTACTCACTTTGATTTCTCATTGACAACTTTAAATACGAGGAATACAAATAGGAAAACTACATTTTTTAAACTATCTTTTTTTAATTGGAGGTACATTTTCTCTTAAGTTCATGCACTCTTTTTCCAGTTCATTAAATCTAAATGTGAAATCAAAACAAGTGAACAATATTCTCCCAATGCCTGACGAAGAAGATCCCCTAGTATGAAATCAGCAGGAGTGAGGTTCAAACCTAGTTCTGCTATTTATTAGTTATGTGACCTTGAATGTAATATTTAACTTCCCTGTGCCCCACATTCATCATTTATAAGATGAAAGGAATATAGCCCACAATATCTCTATTGATGGATTGTTGTTTTAAAAAAAGGAATTTTGTAGACCAGATAGCCCTATAGAAATGCCAGTTACTGCTGACATAGCTGGCATAACATCATGCCATTAATAAAATTCTAAATCTAATTTTCTGCCAGATAGAAAAATTTTTAACCTGAAGGTCTATGAACTTATTTTTCCAGATACATTGATTTATTTTTCCAAACATTCCAAGTATATTCCAAATATATTGATATATTATTTTAATAATTAGTTTATTTCATAATAATATTTATTTTATTTAGGTTTCACCACATCACCCTGAGGTATAACCCACAGAAAGGGTTAAGATCATCTGATATAGTTTACATTTCTCAAGACTTTATTATGGAACTGGCATAGAGATGAAGATGATCCTGGGTTCTCAAAGTCTGTGCCAGAAGGGAAAAAGCATTGGAAAGTGATATCAAGCTGGAAAGTCTTTGAAGAGGAGCTTAGTGAGGTATATTATGTCTGCTACCCAAGAACTCTTCTAGGTCATTTTGGAGATGTTCACCTCAAGACTGGGTACAAGTGGGTGAATTTTTCAGCCATAGGAACTCTTAAAGATCATCTTTTAAACATATTGGAGTCAATGTGACGTGTGGTGGTGAAAGGAGCACCTCCAAAAATGAAATCACCAACAGCGAGCACTGTCCTTGATGGAAAGGACAAAAGTCACCTGCCTGATTTAGGATTCTATACCTAGTCCAACACCTATGATTTATATGGAGCATGAGGTACTGAGATAGGGAAAAAAATGTTCATATAGAATTTAAAGGAACTTTAGAGGGCAACTCTTTTATTTCAGAAATGAGGAAACTGAGACCCATTTGCTAAAGTTATACAGGCAGAAAATGGCAGACTTAGATTTGGTGACCCCAAGTTCAGCACTATATCCATATTAAAGACAAATAGTGTCCCTCGCTCCAAATTCACTGAGCTCCTTTAGGTTACGAGAATTAAAAAGAATTTTCTGATTATAATTCAGATAAGAGAGGTAGTATAGTAGAAAGCATATATTTCGGGCCTCTGAGTCAAAAAAAGACCCAAGTTCAAGTTCTCCATGCCCTCAAGCAATGCCTCCATAAACTAGGAAGTAAGTGCCTCCCTACTTTGATTGAGGGAGTTTTGTGATCAGAGTTCCCTTTAACAATGAAAATGCAGGTTTAATCCAAATTGTGCCCTTCTTCCAAAAAAAGAAAAAAAAAAGCTTAAATAAGAGTTAGACCAATAAAGTCCAAAAGACAAGGAATTTCAAAGGAGGGGCTCTGAAAATGTTCAAGGACTTCTCTTTTTCTTCTGTCCAGCTTTCCATAACTCCATTTGGGGTTTTCTTGGCAAAGATACTGGTGTGATTTGTCATTTTATTCTCCAGCTCATTTTATAGATGAGGAAATTGGGTTAAGCGACTTTGCTCAGGATCACATAGCTAGCAAGTGTCTGAAGTCAAATTTGAATTCAGGAAGGTGAGTCTTCCTGACTCCAAGTCCAGCTTTCTGGGATCTTCCATGTCTAATCAAGCTCTAAGTGCTCCACAACACCTGCTTCGTCTGCCTTCATGGTCGTGGGAACAAATTGTTCTCATCTGCCCATTCCGCTGGGGCAAGTCTTTATGCTTGGGATAGACACCCTAAATCACGTACAGTTTGAGACCTTTTGGTTACCCTCAATCATGAGAGTTAGGTGGATCAGGTGGACACCAAAGGCAGAAAGTAGCCTTGTAAAGGGCTCCACAGCCTTTATATCAGAGATACTAGTCTTCCCTACAAGGATACTCTCAAGGTCTCTCTTAAGAACTTTAGAATCAATTCTAGGACAGGGGACACTGACATAGGACTACCTAGCATGGCATGCCCTCATCAGAGAAAGTGCTATTCCCTACGAGCAAAGCAGAATTGAATTAGCCCCAAAGAAACATGAAATAAGCAAAAGTAGGGAAGCTACCCCAAATGTTCATAGGGACTATTTGTGTGTGACCTGTGGCCAAGCAATCTGAGAGCTGGTATTGGTCTGATCAGTCACAGTTGGACACACTGCAACTTGACCAACACAATGTTGCCGTTTTGGTGCTCTTCAAGAGCAAAGTACAACAATCAACCAACCCAGCCCTCTATGTCTTGTGCTATCTACCTGAAGCTCTACATCATAGCAGAGATATTGTGCCTGAGGCTGTGGAGCTAAGGAGCTGACCAACTGCCTCTTCTCCCACCCTTCCAGGCAGCATAATGGCCAAAGACCAGCAGATGGTAGCAGAGAGCAGCACCCAGCAGTGCTGTCCAGTTGCTGAAATGTCCCACAGCAGAGGGCTCTGGCAGTAAAGACAACTATTTTCTCTCGGCAGAAGCAAGTCAAAAAACAAATAGCATCAGAGTCTCTTAGCAAGGAAAGAAACTTTCTTTATGACTTCACCTGAGGACATTGTTTGAAGTATTGGAAGCATAAATTAGCCAAGACACATTTGTGTGACCTGTCAACACATATTCAGTTTGTTCCACCATATATTTCTTATATTTTCCTTCAGATAAATGATCTGTCTGCTTATGTAAAGCCCTGATGACAGCTCTCATATTCCTACCTACAAACGCTCCTCCCAGATGTTCAAAAGGTACAGAATCCAGTGTTAAAGCAGATATTAGTTTTGCTGACTTGGAACCATACTAGATCCACTTGACATTTCCTTGAGTATAAATCCTTGTCTATAGAGCTGAAATAGAAAGCCCAGTTAACTTAATGCCAGAGCCCACCATGAAAACATCCCCATGAGCAGTAGTAGGAGGGCTCTAAAGCCATTAAGTCTTTACCATGATAAATAAAAATGGAGAAAGGTCAGCAACAGTTTTTTACTTACTGTAACGAAGCCTTTGACAGAAACCCAAGAAATGTATGCCCATGGGTTTCTGATTAATTGGAGAGCAGTACACCCATGGAACCAATTTACAAGTGATTTGCAGGCATGCTGGCATTACTGAAATAAACACGCCATTACAGTGATTTATGCTATTCATCCCAACACAAATGATAAAGGGAAATTTACAATCCTTAATTACCACGATGAAAAATGGGGAAGGGGAGAAAGAACACAAAGATTGGCAATTTGCAAGTGTGTCAGTAAGGCATGAGACGCTCATCCATTGGCTTTAGTTTTTATAAGAGTATCTTATAAAAGAAGAAGAAACAGAGGTGTCTAGAGTAAGCATCAAATCCCAAAA
>JAJPUD010023662.1:0-19702 GCA_023553655.1 Myrmecobius fasciatus
TTTATTGCTTCCCTCCTAATCTTGTCTACATTGCTTTTGTTTGTACAAAAATTTTTAACTTAATATGATAAAAAATTATCCATTTTGCATTCAATAATGTACTCTAATTCTTCTTTGGCCACAAATTCCTTCTTTCTCCATAGTTTTGAGAGGTAAACTATCCTTTGTTCTTCTAATTTGCTTATACTATCATTCTTTATGTCTAAATCATGAACCCAACCCATTTTGACCTTATCTTAGTATGGTGTGTAAGGTGTAGGTCAATGCCTAATTTCTGCCATATTAATTTTCAATTTTCCCAGAAGTTTTTATAAAATTGTGAGTTCTTATCCCAAAAGCTGGGGTCTTTGGATTTGTAAAACCCTTCGTTACTATAGTCATTGACTATTTTGTCCTGTGAACCTAATCTATTCCATTGATTGACTACTCTATTTCTTAGCCAGTACCAAATGGTTTTAATGACCACTGCTTTATAATATAGTTTTATTTCTAGTATAACTAGACCACTTTCATTTGCATTTTTTCATTAATTCCCTTGAAATTTTTGACCTTTTATTCTTCCAGATGAATTTTGTTATTATTTTTTTCTAGCTCTGTGAAATAATTTCTTGGGAGTTTGATTGGTCTGGCACTGAATAAGTAGATTAATTTAGGTAGCATTGTCATTTTTATTATATTAGCTTGACCTATCCATGAGCACTTGATATTTTTACAAGAGATTAGATCTAACTTTATTTGGCACACATTAACTATTGCAATAGATTTCTGCTTCAGTTCCCTCTCTCAAGCCTTTCTGTCCTCCAGTTTATACTCCACTAAGCTGCCAAAGTGATCTTTCTAAAGTATAATTCTGACAATCTCTTTCAATCAACTCCAATGGCTACTTATTAAGTCTAAGATCAATATACACTTTTTCAGCTTTTAAGGTTGATCACAATCTGACCCTTTTTTCCAGTCTTGTTATGTTTTATTTCTCTCCAAGTACATTACAATACAGGGACACAGCCTTCTTGCTCTTTCTTACACAATTCTTTTAACTCTAATCCTGACCATTCTTCCAACTCTATGATGCTTAGTGATATTTGGTGAAGCCAAAGGACAGATTTAATTTATCTAAACATACCTCTAATTTTGATTTTTTTTTTGCCTTTCTAGATTCTTGAGAGCCACTGTAATTTTTCAGTTTGATCAAGATGCAAGAAATTTGTCAGGTATACCTAAGCAAGCTTGTAATGATAATGATAATTGAACTTCAGTAAAAGGGTCTTTTCTCTACATTTTAACCCATTCCAGATAAGAATGGCTTCAATGAACTCTCTATCCTGTAAGGTGCTAATCAAGATTTAGCATATGGAGTCGATATTGCTTGAAAGAGACTACAGAACCAGAGACCTACTTGGTATGCAGAAGGTTGATCTACACCTTTCTCTTGCTACACAACTATGTCCCAAAGATAGACCTAAAAACAGTTGACATGCATTTTTTCTTTCCTTCAGAAAATCTATCTAATAGTTATCAGGAGCCTGACAATGAGTGAAGAATGATTGTAAATTGTTGTTATTTGTGTAAAAACGCTTTTGTTTGCTCACCCTCTAACAACAGCAGCAACAACAAGTCAATTGACAATGAGGATGAATAGGGCAGAGCAGCCCAGATGCAATATAAAATCTACATGATAGTGAATCATTTATTTTTTTTTTAATCTTTCCATGTGAAGAGAACCTATGTATTTTCTAGTATTGCTGGTGAGAAATGTGGACTCTTTCCTTGCGTGTATCATCTTGTTCTACCCTCCTTCTCATACACTGCTCAGATTCCCTGAGGGTATCCATCACAGAAATATTGATATTCTTCCAGGAAAAGCCCTACAGTGTAGAAATAGGATATCTGACAGCACTAACAAGTTTCAGCAGCTGCTTACAAAGAATCACTTATGTATCTTGGGACATTAACTGATGTGTTCAACATTACAATTCGTTATTTGTTCTAATAAATGGATAAATGAAGACGTACTTTTTAAAAATAAATTTTATTTTTAATTTATGGGAGAAGTATGCATTTCTATAACAATGTAATAAAAAGATGATTATTCATGAAAATTCAAATTTGCTATTAAAATACAACAAAATTATCATGTAAGTTTTTTTTTTCTTCCCAATCTTACTCTGTCATGGTTACCATTAGACACAAATAGGTATATGTAGTAGCTATACTATCTCTTTCTCTCTCTCTCTCTCCTTCTCTCTCTCTCTATATATATATATCTAACATCTATATCTTTATCTATTTGTGTATAGATAAAGATATAGATGTTAGATATAGATAGATATGATATGCATTTATATCTCTATCTATCTATCTGTAGAGAAGAGTGTGTGTTCTTTTAAAGTATACTTTAAAAAGAACTCCAAATTCTTGGAATGAAGTCTGAACAATATATGATGTTCTACATCTTCTAATAAGGGTTCTTTATCTTTTTTGGTGTCTTTGACCCCTTTAAGCCTATGTGAAGCCTACGGATCCATTTTTAAAGAATTGTTTTTAATAAAATACATAAGATTACAAAGGAAACCAATTATATTGATATGCAGTTATCAAAATGTATTTGAAAAGAAGTTCATAAATCTCAAGTGAAATTATCTCTTAATCCCTTTAATGATTTGTGAAACTTTCATGTTTTTAAATTTTACTACCAAGAACTTTTCAGCAAAGAAACTGTTAATCCAATAAGCATTTATCATTAGTCTGCTATATATATAAGACAAGTGCTAGGTACTGGGGATAGAAGATATAAACACCTGCTCTCAAGGAGCTTTCAAATAGGATCATTTAACATACAAATGCATAATAATCCAATTATATTATATAAGTTAACAATATTACAAAGTATGGCATGCTAATTTGAGGAGAAGGCAGAGAATACTAATAACAAATGTTATCAGGAAGGGCTTCCCATAGGAGATGATCCCTTAATTAAACCTTAATTAAGAAAGACAGAGTTTCTAAGAAATGGAAGAGGGATTTCATCACAGGCAAAACATGGAAAAACTGGTAAAAGCACTGAGACCAGAAATGGAATGCTAAGTTCCGTTAATGATATGAAGGGAAGTATTAAATGTGCATTTTTTGGAAAGGTAGGCAGGAGCCAAGTTGTAAAGATCTTTAAATACTGAGCGGAAAATTTTGCATTTTATCTTAGATGAGGGGTTCTAAACCTTTTTTTTTTTTTTTTTTTTTTAGTTTAACAGACCCCTTTGGTAGTCTGGTAAAGCCTATGGACTTCTTTGGAAAAGATTTCTAAATACTTTAAGAAAGTGATAAATTTTAGTTAATGAAAATAAAGATGTTTGTATACATACATACATACATACATACATGGATATATGTCTACAGTTGAGTCAGACTCTTTGTGATTCAATTCAAGGTTTTCTTGGTAATTGTAGCTCAATTTATATAAGAGTAAACTGAGGCCAATAGAGTTAAGAGAATTGCCCAGGGTCACACAGCTACTAAAAGTCTGAGGTTAGATTTGAACTCAGGGAGCTAGAAGTCTTCCTGACTCCAGGTCCATCACTATTCACTGTACCACCTAGTTGCCCATATGTGCTTTAGCAAGATTTGAATTATTTTTTGTTTTTGTTTTGTTTTGTTTTGGTTTGGTTTTGGCAGCTAAGTGGAAGAGCAAAGATCTTTGACAGAGGAGAGATTGGAAGCCAGGAGTCCAAACAAGGGTTGTTGCATGGTATAGGAGAGGTTGGATGAGAACCTGGCTTTGAATCTTTTACCAAGGAAATGATAGAAAACTCAATTCACTTCTTTTTAGTTCAGTTTTTCATTTACAAAATTGAGAGGGTCACATTATATAGTTAATCTCTAAATCCAATTACCCCAATAATTAAAGAAGAAAAAGAGAAATGAAATATTTGTCTTTGCTAAGTCGAAAAATATCGTGTCTCTATTGAAATAGCTAAGGATCACATTCTCTTATTGAAGCAATCGATGCCCAGTCCTGGAACTATCTAATATGGAACTAGCATACTTTTTCAGTCCATGGGCAGATTTTATTTGTTTTTTTTTTTGAAATAAAATTTCCCTCTCCAAAGTAAATGACAAAATTCTTGAGGGCAATCTCCTTCAACCTGCTTTGCCTTAAGTTTTAAAATGAGATTTCAAACTAGGAAAAATGAGTTGATAAAGACCAGGATGGCTTCCTTTAAAAAGTTCTGCTCTTCTGAACTAAATTTGCCCATCTCTAATGACACACATTTTCCTTTCTGCTTTATGATGAGCCATTCATAATTTTTTAAAGGGCCACATTATTTCTTGTGGTTAATTGTGCTTTATCAAGCTATTAATTTTAATCAGAAAGCTAATATAGTAGACTCCAAAGAAAAGGGAATTAAACAGATGCTCATTGGTAATGTGGAGAAGAGAATTCTGTTTGAATAACTATGAATATTTTCTCCTACTATCCATTTAGGCAGATGTTCTGCTTAATCTATATTCACTTTGCTCACCATCTTATCTTTGACCTTTCTTTTGAAGGTATTCATGGAAGAGAATGTCAGTATTTACCTACCTGCTGTGCTTCCATCTGTCTGGGCAATGCACAGATACACACAAATTATGTTTCCTTTGTAGAACTTTGAGTGACAGAAGCATATCTAAGACTCCATACAAAAATGACCAGATATTATCTCTTTAGTCCTGGAATAAACTATAACAGCATCTTACATCTGGACAGTTTACACCAGTAACAGGTGCTTAAATCACTACAAACTGGAAACTTACTTCCCCAGAGGTTTCTTAGTATAGTTGTTCTTTGTTTTCTTGGATGTCTTGTTTCCTCCATTTTGTTATTAATTTAATCTGTTTGGACAGATAGAAATATAAACTCAAAGTCAGATCTGAGATCAAGAGACTGTGAAAGTAGAATTGGCATTTGTTCTATTAGGCAACCAGATGCGTATTGTTTCTTTTAATTTTAGGGGGGTCTTTATTGAAGAACTGGGGTACAGAACTTAACCAGAAAAGAAAAATAATACAAGTTTGGCAGCTATGATTAAACAGAAAGGACCTGGGTTCTAATTATAGTTCTTCAGCTTGTTAGCTTTATGGAAACTTTAGGTAGTCCCCTGATCAGGATCTTTGTTTCCTTCTCTGTAAAATCAAGGGTTTGGTATAGCTCACTACTAAGATCTTTCTTAGTTCTCAGATTCTGTAATAAGTCATTTATCTGATATAAAATACAAACATATTCTTATATGGTTATTTCTGGAGGGGGAGCTATAAGAAACAACATCTTACAGGAGGTAAAGAAATGACCTTGAATGCGGTGTTTGACTTCTGTGTCTGATGCATATTGGCAATTTGATTTAACCTCTGGGCAAGTCTCTTAACATATCAGTGCTCTAAGTAACTCTAAAATTATAAATTGCATAGGGGTAGCTAGATGGTGTAGTGGATAGGGCAGTAGTTCTGAAGTCAGCCGGATCTAAGTCCTCAGACACAACACTTACTAGCTGTGTGACCCTGGGCAAGTCACCTTGCCCACCCCACTCCCTCAATTATATATATATATATAAATATATAAATTGCAGAGATGGTGTTTCCCTATGTTGGTGTCTGGAGTTTCTTTACCTGAGAGTCCTTCTTACTAATGCAACCACACAGTCCCCCTTTACCCTACCTCTGGTTGCATTTTATGTTAACTATTTAGACTAATATATTTAGGTTTTCTTACCAGAATGACCTCAGCATGAATAATTTATTTGGCCTCAGTTAACTCTCAAAGGGTAAAACATAGACTATAAAATAGACTAAGATAAAAGTCATTTATGGAACTTTGCTCTGTTTTGGTTGTAGGGGAATGCATTTCTATATGGACACAAACACAAATTCTTGAAGTATTATTAGGCTTTAAAAAAACAGCTATAATAATACAGAATGGGAGAGAGTTTGTCAAGAAAAAAATAAAGAATTTTATCTGACTAAAAAAATCAATGTGCTGGAAACTGAAAGGATGCCCATCAATTGCAGAGTGGTTGAATAAATTATGGTATATGAATGTTATGGAATATTATTGTTCTATAAGAAACGACCAGCAGGATGATTTCAGAGAGCCCTGGAGAGACTTGCATGAACTGATGCTGAGTGAAATCAGCAGAACCAGGAGAACATTATACATAGCAATAAGACTATACGATGATCAATTCTGATGGACATGGTTCTCTTCAACAATGATGTGATTCAAACCAATTCCTATTGTTCAGTGATGAAGATAGTCATATACATCCAGAGAGAGGCCTGAGGGAACTGAGTGTGGACCACAACACAGCATTTTAATGCTTTCTGTGAACATTTCCTTGCATTTTGTTTTCTTTCTTAGGTTGTTTTTTTCCCTCTCTTTCTAGATCTGATGTTTCTTGTGCAGTAAGATAACTGCATAGATATGTATACATATATTGGATTTATCATATAATTTAACATATTTAGCATGTATTAGATTACCTGTCATCTAGGGATGGGGAGTTGGGGGAAGGAGGGAAAAAGCTTGGAACAAAAAAAAAAATTTGCAAAGGTCAATGTAGAAAAATCACTCATATATTCTGTAAATAAAAAGCTTTTAATAAAAAAAATGAAAAAAAAATCATTTTGACCCAATGGTGGGAATATGGGGCAACCCCCCCCACCAAAAAACCAAAAAAAAACCCTGAGTTTGGAGAAGTATGGAGTCCTTTTCATGAAAGAATAACTACACTAAACCATAGTGTGATCAGGCCACAATACAGAGTACTTAGTCCAGTTCTGGGTATCATGTAAGATAAATGTTGTCAAAATGAAGAGTAACAAAGGAGTGAAAGGACTGGGAAACTTCATACTGGATTAAAGAATTAGGGGCTAAAATATTCAGTAATCCTGATTTAAAAGGCCTGGGCCTAAATTGAAAGCTAATAGCAAAGTGCTGAGCTAGCTTGAGTCTGAAGGGTAAGTGCAGGAATGATCACTTGGAGCAAGGAGATTGAAGAACTGAATCAGCACCATCATTAAACTATTCAAAACTGGAAAATTAGTATGGCAGATGTCATACCAAGGTCAAAGGCAGTTGCCAGAATTGTTCTCAGGTAAGTGAGTACTCTTAAGGTTCCCTTGATACTCCAGTCTTGGGCTGTCTATACTAGTCTCAAATGAGGTGTCGCTTGAGGTGAAGGTCTGAACCTTCTCCTTCCAGTGGTCCTTTGAGTCCCAGGCAGTATAGTATTCTTAGGAAAGATGGCATTCTGGGCTAGAGCCATTATGGGCACAGAATCAAGCAAGATTCTGTTTGCAGTGTGTCTTTCTAGATCTGAATGTTATATCAACAAATCATCATCATCATTTTTATCATCACAGCAACATTTATATTGCAACAACTATGTGCAATATGTGGACATAATTTAATTATAATGAATTATTTTAATTCCATTATAATTTTGCTTGTTATAGATCTCATAATCTCAAAAAAATTAAATTTAATAATAATGAATTTCAGCTTCCTTATCTGCAAAAAGACAAATATTGCCTATTTCACAGTGTTGTTCTGAGGATAATTTTGTCTCTGTGAGATTTGGTGTAGTATTTTGCAAATGACTGATTTTTAAAGATTCAATAGGAAACCCTTTATGTTATTATGTTTTACAAGGGGAAGAGAACCAAAACATAACAGGGTCCTGAAAAGAAAGACACCTCATGTAGAGAAGGAATTCTTAAAGGTTCCTGCAAAAAAGGAGGCAAAAATGGGATGGTAGTGCAAGGAGAAAAGAGGGAAAAGAACCTGTGGAGTCCATGGAGAGAAGAGAGAATGGGGAGCTCTGGAGGAAATCAGGACAGGGAGAGGTCTAGGAAAGAAGAGTGAAAGTGGATCACAGGAGGTGTAAAGGGAACCTTGGAAGAAGTATTATAAGTGGAAGGTCTCAGTTTCTTCATCTGTAAAGTGGGAAGTAAGTGGGAAGAGAGATTCTCTACTTTCTCTTTTCTCTTCCAGCTATTATGAATCCTTGTGCTGCTTGCTAGGATATCTTCAAGGAAATTTTTACCTGAGATCATGATAGTGATAATGTATCACAATGTAAAGAAGTAGATTTATGAGACTCTTATATAAACACACAGGCTGTTTATTTTATTTCTAGGCTTTAGGACTGGAGTTTATTTTTAAAATTTAATTAAATTTATTTTGTATTTTTAAAATTTTTATTAAAGCTTTTTAATTTTCAAAAGATATGCATGGATAATTTTTCAACATTAATCCTTGCAAAACCTTGTGTTCCAATTCCCCCCCCCTTCTCCTCACCTCCTCTCCTAGATAGCAAGTAATCCAATATGTTAAACATGGTAAAAATCTATGTTAAATCCAATGCATGCATACATATTTATAAAATTATCTTGCTGCACAAGAAAAATCAAATCATAAAGGAAAACAATTGAGAAAGAAAATAAAATGCAAGAAAATAACAAAAACAGTGAAAATGCTATGTTGTGATCCACACTCAGTTTCCACCATCCTTTCTCTGGGTGTAGATGGCTCTCTTCATCACAAGATCATTGGAACTGGCCTGAATCATGTCATTGTTGAAAAGAGCCATGTTCCTTAGAATTGATCATCGTATAAATGATCTCCTGGTTCTGATCATTTCACTTAGCATCAGTTCCTATAAGTCTCTCCAGGCCTCTCTGAAATCATCCT
This sequence comes from Myrmecobius fasciatus, assembly GCA_023553655.1. Classification (NCBI taxonomy): domain Eukaryota; kingdom Metazoa; phylum Chordata; class Mammalia; order Dasyuromorphia; family Myrmecobiidae; genus Myrmecobius; species Myrmecobius fasciatus. The sequence continues at coordinate 8,723 of JAJPUD010023662.1, forward strand.
GCTGATTGTTTCTTATAGAACAATAATATTCCATAACATTCATATGATAGACATCCTCTCAGTTTCCAGTTTTTTGCCATTACAAAAAGGGCTGCCACATTTTTGCACATATGGGTCCCTTTCCCCCCTTTAAGCTCTCTTTGGTATATAAACACAGGAGAAACACTGCTGGATCAAAGAGTATGCATATTTTGATAGCCCTTTGGGCATAGTTCCAAATTGCTCTCCAGAATGGTTGGATCACTTCACAACTCCACCAACAATGTATTAGTGTCTCACTTTTCCCACATCCCCTCCAACATTCGTCATTGTCTTTTCCTGTTATCAGAGCCAATCTGAGAGGTGTGTAGTGGTACCTCAGAGTTGTCTTAATTTGCATTTCTCTGATCAATAGTGATTCAGAGCACCTTTTTATATGACAAGAAATGGCTTTAATTTCATCTAAAAATTGTCTGTTCATGTCCTTTGACCATTTATCAATTGGAGAATGATTTGAATTCTTGTTAATTCGAGTCAATTCTTTATATATTTTAGAAATGAAGGCTTTATTTGAACCCTTGAATGTAAAAATGTTTTCCCAATTTATTGCTTCCCTTCTAATCTTGTCTGCAATGGTTTTGTTTGTACAAAACTTTTTAAATTAATATAATCAGAATTATCTATTTTGTATTCAATTCAATAATGAACTCCAGTTTTTCTTTGGTTATAAATTCCTTCTCCACAAATCTGAGAGGAAAACTATCTTAAGTTTTTCTAATTTGCTTATAATATCACTCTTTATGTCTAAATCATGAACTGATTTCAACCTTATCTTGGTATATAGTGTTAGGTAGTGATAGCTGACTTGTGTAATTCAAAAACTTAGGTTCATTTAAGTGTGGATTACATGAATCGTATATTGGATTCTTTGCCATGGAATTGTTTTTATACAAACATAAACTCTCAATTAAAATAAGCCTAAATTTGATGTGTGTGGAGTTTTTTTTCTTCTTCAGCTTCAATAACTCAGCTTCTAAGCATTTGATTATGCTACATAAATGGGTTAAAAAGAAAATTTATTGATGTTTAAAACATACAGTTATTCACATATATTCTTTTTTCATATCCAGCAAAATAATCCATAATATTTAATAAGAAAAAATGAACATTCAATAAACATTCAGATTTTCAGGACTTTTTACCAACCAAACCCAAACTCAATAGAAAATTTAGCATATCATGTTATTGATAAAAAAAAATCATATCATGATATTGTTCCGAGATCAATATCAAGGAGCTTTTTTACTTTTTTTCTTGAAGTTTTTTGTTTTCAAAACATTTTCATAGATGATTTTCAACATTCACCTTTGCAAAACCTTGTGTTCCCAAATTTTTTTTCCTCCTTTCTTCTCACCCCCTTCCCTAGATGGCAAGTAATCCAATATATCACATATATTCTTTTAAAAAATGTATTTATATCTTTTTTGCACATTATCTATATTTTCTCAATGTATCACTCTTTTTGCTCCTCCCCTGTCTTTATAAATAATTGGAAGAAAAGATGAAAGAGAGAAAACACATACGAATGGAAGAGAAAGGTTTGGAAAGTTAAAATATTATGTAAACAAATCTGATACTATATGTAGTATCTTCCATTCATGATCTCTCATTTCTTCAAAGGAAGAAAAAGAAGTATCTTCTCAAATTACTTCTTGAGGGCCAAATTTTTTTAAATATATCTATATATCTATATATGTGTGTTTGTATATGTATGTGTGTATCTGTATCTTATCTATCTACCTATATGTATATATATACCTATATATTTATTTCAAATTCTGTGATTAAAGAAAACAGTATCATAGATGAAACATAAACTGTGTTCTATCAGGCCTATTACTAGAATTATGAAAGTTTAGGAGTCAAGTATTTAAAAACTTCAAATTATTTTGGTGAGAACTCTTTTCCCCAAATTTAATAATTAGTATTATAACCCAAACTACACAAAATTGGAACTACAAAACCAATTTACTGATACAGTATAGAAAGACTCTTAGAAAAAATAGTCTAAATGCAGGAACTTCTTACTCTTAATCTTAGCTTTTTCTAGTGTATTTAAAGAAAAACCTCAATCCCATTCTCTGTCACTCTCTCTTTTGCTCACTCCCTTTCTCTTTTGTTCACTCCCTTGCTCTCTTCCTGTTTCTCCTCCCCTCTCCATTTCTCTTTCTGTGCTTTTGGGAAGGAAAGATAAAAGTCTTGCACACAAACCCTTTGTTGTTTGACAGAAAAAGGTATATTTCTTAGAATTTAACTTGCACTGTTCATTGCTTATCAATGAGGTAGTTTTAATTTGTCCATTTAGTCAATGAATTCTCTGAATGTTTCCTACTCTTTAAAATCTTTTCCTGATAGTCATTGCTTTCTGCTTCAAAGATCTTCATACCAGAAAAGAAAGAAATTTCCTTTCCTTTGCTATTCCAATCAAACTGATGTTTCTTCTTCTTCACTCTGTTCTTTCCCAAAGTTCCTTGACCTTTAAAGTCCAATAATTTGAAACTAATTTTCAGGGAATCTCTTCATTACATTCTATAAGCTTCTAGCAGTTTTAAACTTATCTCTAAATTAAATAAAAAATAAAACAACCAAATCAAGGACCCTCCCTATTATTCACCTAACCCTTTATTTTTATAGAACCTAAATTTTCAAACACTTAGAACACTTTTGCATATGCTATTGAATCACTCATTTATCCATCCCTGCTATTTCTTCTTGTTCTGTTCTTGTCCATGTTCTTCCACAGATGAACTTTTCAATACATAATGCTTTCTTCAGCATCTTTCAATACTTCAGAGATAACAAGCAATATTTGTCATGTATACTTGTTATTTTTCATTCTTCCCACAAGACTAACCCATTTTTTGTGTTATTGTTTATACCACTTCTTGTTTACAAATTACATGTCACTATTCTCATGCTTACCTTCTGTCTTTCCATTACCTGCTCATTCATTTGGAACCTTGATTCTTCTGAAATTGTTCCATTTTTTTTTACAGCCATATAACATCACTGGTAGAATATTGGTGCTACAAAGATAGGTTTTGCAGAACTGGGAAAACATGGTATGCAGTAAGAGCAAAATTATGTGATGATCAACTATGCTAAACTTAATTCTCAGTAATACAGGGCTTCAAGAAAATTCTAATAGTCTTGGAATGGAAAATGCCATCCTCATCCAGAGAAGGAACTATGGAGACTAAATGTGGATCAAAGCATACTATTTTCATCTGTTTGGTTTTTTTTCTTTCTTGTATTTTTCCCTTTTGTTCTGATTTTTCATTAATGTGACAAATATGGAAATACATTTAAAATGATTTTACATATCTAACCTATATTAAGTTGCTTGCTGTTTTGGGGAGGGGGGAGGTAAGGGAGAAAGAGGGAAAAATTTGGAGCACAAAATTTTACAAAAATGAATATTGAAAACCATCTTTACATATAATTGGAAAAAACCCAAAATGCTATTAAGTAAAAAAAAAATATTAAAAATTAAAAGATGACTTTGGGACTTTGAAAAGAGCTATATAATTCCCCAAATGGGAATAAAATAATAGTAAAATATTATAATCAAATAATAGTAAAAATAATACCTAGTATTTATATAATACTTTAAGGTTTGTAAAGGGCTTTACAAATATTATCCTATTTAATCCTAAAAACAAACCTTCAGAAGTCTTACAGATGAGAAAATTGAGGCAGACACAAATTAAATGGCAAAACTAAAGTCCCATAGCTAGTTAAGTGTCTTCACTTTTTCTTCAGACACATCTCCTGTCCTCTCCCAAAATGTTTTTACCTTCTGGGTTGTGTCTAATGATTCTAAAGATCTATTTTAGTGATTTCTTTTTCTGTGTTTGCACATACATAGATTAATGTAAATCTTCACCTATAATGTTGTTGTCAATTATATTTTTCTATTAGTTGACATCAGATTTGAACCCAGATCTTTTTGACTTCAAGTCTAGTAGTGTTCTAGATAATGTGCCACCTGTTTACCTCTGACCTAGTTCACTGTCTATCAAATGGGCTACCCAAAGTATCAATTAGGCATTATGCAATTTTCATCCACTTGGTTGAAATGGTTTTGTTGCTCACATTATCTTTCTACATATTATCCCATGAGCTAATTCTTAGAACATCCTGAAGAGCAAATAGAATAAATTCTATGATTATTTTCGACACTTTTCACTATATCATGATGATATTTGTTTGGTATAAAACATTTTCAGAGTTGTATATTTGAATATAACTAAAAGTAAAGATAAAAACTCAGGTATAAACTCTTATTCTTAGATATTAATGTCTCTTTAAATCTGTCATAAGGATTTAGTCCAATGTACAAGGACTGCCTTTAAATATCTTATCATTGTATGCCTATCAATGGAGAACACACATTTTCTATCAGTCATCACTTGTTTTTACTATAAGAGCATCCCATCTCTTTTCAAGGGCATTATCTTTCTAGCAATATCTTTAATATTTTTTCCAGTGAAGTTCTCTGTTGCCTACATGTTATAGTTTGTTTGTACCATAATGATCCTTTCTATTGCTCTTTGGAAGACCTACAATATTAATACTTTGGGACTGTGTTATTACATTATTCAGATTTATATTATATCATTGAACAAATATTGATGTTAAAAAAAGATGTGTTTTTCCTTTAGAATTGAAGAAAGTTTAGGGCCATTAAAGTGTAATGCAATTTCATAAAAGCAATCCAGCCCATTATCCTCCATGTAGTTAGTCAAGGACCAGTTTATTGTCCATTTGCATTGTTTGTTCAAAATATTTCTACTGTTGGACTACTTCTACAGGTGATCCATTCAAATCAGACAATAGATATTCTTTATTTGTTTTTCTTATGAAATTCTTATGAATTATTACAATTATAACAGAAAGTTTTACTTTATTCCAGGGCTTTATGTAGCTGGCACAATGTCATCCACAAATAGAATAAGTTGAAGGGTTTCACTATCTACAGGATATTTCTCTTCCATTTAAAATCTGCTTTAAACATCCTCTATACAGCAACTTGGAACTATGCCCAAAGGTCTATAAAATTGTGCATATCCTTTAAACCAGCAGTATCTCTACTAGGTCTGCATCACAAAGAGATTATAGAAGAGGGAAAAGGACCCACGTGTGAAAAAATGTTTGTGGCAGCCCTTTTTGCAGAGGCAAAGAAATAGAGGTTGAGTGGTTGCCCATCAGTAGGGAAATGGCTGAATAAGCTGTGGCATATAAATGTAATGGAATATTATTGTATAAAAAATGATGAGCAGGCTGATTTCAGAAAACCTCAACTACATAATTCTACCTCAACTACATAATTCTCCATTATATTGATATAGTATTTTTGAGCTCTTTAATTGTCTTATCTTAGATTCTGGACTTCTCAAAGACTCTTAAGTTCACACAGATTTGACCATGTCATAAGATTCTCTCTTTGTGAGAGAGAACTTCCCCTACCTTGGGGATAAACTCCAAGGAAATTTCTACTAATAAATTTTAGTTATTGATTCTGCCTATATTTAACCTTATTAGTGACATGGTCTCTACCTCCTAAATAGTCACAAAAGCTCTCAGAATACATTTTAGATATTGACAGAGAAAACCTTCATTTCCCCCATCATAGAAAGAAGCCAAGACCTTCTTATTATGCATTGCAATTGTTGGTCTTGTAATATAATTACCTATATTGATGAAATAACAGGTCTAGTCCTTACCCATGATTGACCCTCTTAGGTAACAATTAATACTGAGAAATGCAACTGATGAAGGATAGATGAAGAAGGTTCATGGAAGTTCAAAAACATTCAAATAACTCCTAACACTAGATACCACTCATCAGTTAAAAATATATTGGGATGAGATGCTGCTTAGGGAAAAAATACTCCTCTGTATCAGACATACACAATCAAACTTGTAATATTGTGGAGTCACATAGAGTAAGAAATGACCGAAAAATAGAGTTGAAATTGATTACATTTAGGGTTTTTTCCAACTCAAAATTTTTGGTCCTATTTTATTCTAGAGAGTTCATTTGTTTAGCTGAACTTCTAATTAAAATTTTTTTACAATAATAATAACAAAAATCATCATTTGCTTCTTTCTAAAATGAAAATATTCTGCAGGGAATTTAAGAGAAAAATAGGTTAGCAATAAGAAGTGTAATTTTATTGATAACTTGATGGGAATTCAACACTGGGGCAATAACTTCCCAAACTGGGAAACTCCCTCTATAAGCGAAGATCATCACTTTTAACATAATTTATAGTCTTAGAGATTTGCCTGAGACATTGAGAAATTGTGAGGAGTCAACTAGTATGTGACAGAGGATGATTAGAATTCAGATCTGTATTCACTACATCCCACTAAGAAGACAAATATGGAAAATATAAAATGTGGCCACAAAGTAAAAAAAACAAAAACAAAAACAAAAAACAAAACAAAATAGCAGCAGCAGCAAATTCAGCTACCAGCCCAGTGAAATTAAATAAAAGTCCATCTGGCTCTTGAGCTCCACATCACTATAATTTCTCTGGTGTACAAGAAAGCACCTGGGTGGAAATGTGAACATGAATTGCATATTTGCTGCTAGGCCTTCTTGATTCCTAGGGGTCTTCACTGAAAATAAAAATGATAAGCTCCTCTCAGGAATAGAGTCCATCTGCCTTGATCAAAAGCAACGGTGCAGATTTGCCTCTGACCTGAGTTCTTGGAAGACTATCAAGAATGACTGCTTTAATATCTTGAACTAGGTCCTCCTAAGCAGGCAAGATAGGAAAGAGTCATGATGGAAGGTGGAGTTTTTGAGTTCTTTTTTCCCCCTAAGTGGGGAATTAATAATGAATACCCAGACCATAAAAATTCTATACTACTCCCTGAATCCTATGGAGAAAAATTGACGAACATTTACCCTTCAGTTGGGCTTACATGAATTTGTCAAGATTGCAAGGTGATTGGAGAACTTTCTTCTTAACTCTCCACTAGTTCTTCTTCCATGCTTGGAACTCCTACCTTCTTTATCACCACTCCCTGGTTCTCCTGGCTTCACTCAAGTGTCATTTTCTGCAAGAAACCTTTCCTGATTGCTGTTAATACTTTCTCCATGTGACTATATCCAATACATATAAACTTCCATTATATAAATATTTAGGTGTATATGGGATATATATGTATGTATATCTACCTACCTACATATATATGTATATGTATAAGGGAAATTATCAATCTACCTAGTACTTAGTTTTTTGCAAGTTATTTAGCTAAATATACAGTGAGTTGTTTGAGAGCAGGTTGTCTTTTGCCTTTGTATCCTCAATGCTTAGTTCTGGCATGTAGGAAACATTTCAATTCTTGTCAATTTGTTGATTTGGCTAGGTTCTTCTGAAAGGAGTAGGTCAAGTAAAAGATACAGTTTTTCACAGTTTAATATCACAGAATATGAGTTTAAAGGGACTTCAGAAATCATCCAAGTTAACCCATTCCTAAAACAGGAATGTACTCTATAAGACTGTCAATACTATATTTATAATACATTACTAATTTACAATACAAATACTATATTTATCCTCTGCTGGAAGACATGTAGGATGGATAGTTCATAAGCTCAAGAGGTTATATTTATAATTATTTGAAAGAATTTGGTCCTTATATAGAGCTGAATTTGCCATACTATAATTTATATATATGGACCTTAGTTCTGTTTTCAGGGATCAGTCAAGATGAAAAAAAACATTATCTTTCTTTTACATGACAACTTTTCACATTTTTAGAGATAGCTATCATATCCCTCTTTAAAGTTCTATCTTTTTATAATAAAATAACCCAGTTCTTTAATTGATTCTTGTTGGAAAAGATGTTAAAACCCATGGATCACCTTGGCCAGCTTCTGAAGACAAGCCAGTCTGTAAATATGTTTTTTTGAGAAATGAGTAACCTAAAATGGTTTGCATTTTAAAAAATATTTTAAATTTTATTTAATTTTTATAAATGTTTTTCAAAAGAAGAATAGCAAATTATTAATAATCACAAGGAAAATTGCTCTGAATCACTAATAAGAAGTTAAATGTAGCTCAAAACAACTCAGTTTCTCCATATATCTTCTAAGTTATCAAGCATGTTGTTGGGAATTTGGAAAGACACATCCTACCTCTCACCCCCACCCCAATATATTGTTGGTGGATTGGCCTAACCTTTGTAGAAAGTCATTTAGAATTGGAATAAAATTAAGTAACCAAAACGTCTATATCATTTGACTGAGAGATCCCACTGCTACATATATTTTCCAAGGAAGTGAAAAGACATAAGAAAAATTCCAGATACACTGAAGTATTAATATTCTTTTGCATTTGCAAATGAATAGGGATTGTAATGAGATTCTAATGTACCACAAGAAATGAAGAATTTGGGGCAGCTAGGTGCTCAGTGGATAGAGCACCAGCCCTGAAGTCAGGAGGACCTGAGTTCAAATTTGGTCTCAGACACTTAACATGTCCTAGCTGTGTGACCTTGGGCAAGTCACTTAATCCCAATTGCCTCAGCAAAAAAAAAAAAAAAGAATTCAGAGAAACATGGGAAGATTTATATGAACTGATGCAGTGGAGTAAGCAGGATCAGTAAGAGAATATACACTGTATTGATAGTATGGCTACTATCAATCAATAAACATTTATTAAGCACCTACTATGTGGCATGCAATGTACTATTGTAGATGGAAGCAGCAGTAACAAAAATGGAATATTGTATAGCATGTTTAAACTTGCCCCCTAAGAAAAGATGAGAAAATGAAACTTTCTCCTTTCTTTGCCAAAGTGGGGGACTATGGATATGGAATACTGTTAGATTAGATGATATATTGTTGGTTTTACTTAGCTAGAGTTTTTCTTTTTGTTCTTTTATTCTCTGTTACAAAGGATGGCTACTTATGTAGGAGAGAAGGAAGAAATAACATTGAAAATCAAAGTAATAGAAGGAAAATAGAAGGAAAATACGTATCAACAATATTAAAAATTAAAATCTATCTTCCAGAACTGAACATATGTAATCCAACCAAGGCAAAACACTTTTCTTAAACACTTCTTTTTGCTAATGCACTTGAATCAATTAATCAATTAATAAGCACTGATTAAATGCTTGCTAAGTGTTTGTAACTGTGCTACATGCCAGGGTATAAAGAAAGTGAAAATAATACTTATGCTGACACTTTTCAGCTTTCATTGGTAGTCCACCAATACCTCTAGATAGTTTTCATGTGAGCCATTATATAATAGTCTCTTTCATCCCATATTTGCCGAGTTAATTTTTAATCCAACTGTAGAACTATATGTTATCTCTTGAAAATTTCATATTAGATTCAGCCTATCATCTCAACCTACCAGAATCTTTTGGGTACTAATCTTATTGTCCAATAAGCTGTCTCTCATATCATATTCAAATACAAGAAGCGGGCAGCTAGGTGGCGCACTGGATAGAGCACCAGCCTGAAGTCAGGAGGACCTGAGTTCAAATTCAGTCTCAGATACTTAACATTCCTTAGCTGTGTAACCCCAGGCAAGTCACTTAACCCCAATTGCCTCAGCAAAAAAAAAAAAAAAAAAATTTGGAGGGGGCGGAGCCAAGATGGCAGAGTGGAAAGGTGACTTTCTGCCTCTCCTCCGATCTTCTCTCAAATCAACAATAAAATAAGCCTCTGAACTGATCTTCAAGTCAACGAACTCAGAAATATTTGGGCACGGCTCTCTGGATAACTTCATATCAGGTTAGTCGGACTCGGACAGAGAGATAAATAGACGACCCCTGTGCAGGCCGGAAGTGAGGGTGGGACTCAGCTCAGCTCATCTTGGAAGAAACTCCAAACTCCAAATTCCAAACACCTGGAGTTTATCTGAGGCACTCGGGACACTCTGCCCTGATTGGGGGCAGGTGTTCTGGCAGACTTGCCTTGTTTAAGGAGTAATTCGGACTTAGTCCTAGCCCCCACCGGCCCAGCACCTTAAGTCAACTCGCCGAAGTGCCCCAGGGCAAAGCGTCTTCAGCCAAGGTTTTTTTTTTTTTCCCCCTACCTTAAAGAGATATCCACTGTGTCTAAAAAAAAAATGATGAAGAAGCAAAAGAGAGCTCTCACCATAGACAGCTTTTATCAAGGCAAAGAAACGACCTCAGATACAGAGGTTTCTTTAGACAAAAATCCAGAAAAAAACAGCAACGACCATCACTGGTCCCCGTTTCAAAAGGCCTTTCTGGAAGATTGCATAAAGAACCTGAAAAGAGAGCTGGAGGATAAATGGGAAAATAAATTGAAATCAGTTCAAGAAGGATACAGTATCTTGCAAGAAGGATATGATGCTCTGCAAAAGAGATATGAAAAAGACACCAATTTATTAAAAAATAAAATTAGTGAAGTGGAAAAAGAGTGCAGTGAACAAATTGGCCAGTTACAAAAGGAACTTAAAAAGGTAACTGAAGAAAACAACACTTTAAAAATAAGAATTGAAGAAATGCAAGTGAATGACTCACTAAGACTTGAAGAATCAGTCAAACAAAAACAAAAAAATGAAAAATTAGAAGAAAATATGAAATATCTCCTAGGAAAAACAACTGACTTAGAAAATAGATCTAGGAGAGACAATCTAAGGATTATTGGACTTCCTGAAAGCCATGATCAAAAAAAGAATCTGGACACTATCTTCCAGGAAATCCTGAAAGAAAACTGCCCTGAGATTGTAGAATCAAAGGGCAAGATCGCCATTGAAAGAATTCACCAATCACCTCCTGAAAGAGACCCCAAAATTAAAACCCCAAGGAATATCGTGGCTAAATTTCAGGACTATAGCACCAAGGAACAGATTCTGCTAGCAGCTAGAAAGAAACAATTCAAATACCGAGGATCAATAATTAGAATCTGTCAGGATCTGTCAGCTTCCACACTGAAGGATC
>JAJPUD010023663.1:0-17919 GCA_023553655.1 Myrmecobius fasciatus
CCCCCCAAGTCCCAACCTTCATCCCTCATCATGGGATGGAGGAGGAGCCTTAGAAATCACTGCTCCATTGCTGATAATTAGTCTAGGATAAGGCAAATGGGACTCCCAAAGCTGCCTCCCGGATTTGAGTGAGCTCCCTGAGGGGAGGGGCTGCCTTTTACCTCATTTTGTAACCCCAGGGTTTAGCCTGGGGCCTGGAACTTAGTAGGTACTTATAAATGTTTATTGACCTACTAAGGGGAAGGCTCAAGCTCACACTGTAACTAGAGCCAAGCTGGGATTTGACCTAAAAGGGCAAATCTAAGTTTGTCATCAGGAGGAATTCCCTAACAATAAGAGCCGCCCCAAAGGGGAAGGCCGAGATGACCGGGAGGCTTCCCCCTCCTTGGAGGTCTTCAAGCAAAGGTGGAACTCCTACTTTTCAGGTATGAATGAATAAGCATTTATTAAATGCTTATTGTGTGCCAAGCTCTATACTGAGGATACAAATAGAAGGACTTCCTCTCAGGAAGCTTACACTCTTATTGGGGGAGCTGCAGGGCAAATGGAAAGGTCTAGAGGTCAGGTGGCAGTGCCCACTCTGCTGGGCATGGAGGCAGTGATTGACAGTGGTTCTCTGTCTCATTCAAGCTGTGTAAACAATGGAGTAGTGTTATTGGCCCCCTGGTGGGTAAGGAAACCCACCCGGCAGAATGGACCCCCTGGCAGTAACTGAGTTTCCCACCATCTGGCCGGCCCCAATCGGATCTGGGACAATTCAGGGATGGGGAAAAGGATGAGAGGGATGCCCATGGTTCTTGGCTCATTCCTTCCTCCAAGCAGAAGACTTCCATGCTCTTCCTCTGTCTTGAACCCCGGTGCTTAAGCCTGTGACTTCCAAGCATGGAAGAAAGCCTCTGTGCTCCCTCATAAAGTCGGGGTGTAGGTTTGTGAGGGGTCTTCGGGTAGAACGGTGGAACTCACTTTAATGAGTGGGCTAAAACACAATTTCCGTGTATATCGGCGGTTGTGTGTTTTTCTCAGTTTTCCCAAAGGAGACAAAGATGATTCTCTTCAGGACTTCCACACTGCTCGGCTCCCACCCACCCAGCTCTTGCAAAATTGCTTGTTCCTCTTTTGGCTTGACTGCTCACAGATGGACCTGGGCCCATTCTCTGCCCAAATCCTCCTCCGTCCTTAATGAATGAAGTCTAATGAATCACAGCCATCTTGGCCACAGGTGTGGGCACTTTAGCAAACATCTATTAGACTCCTACTCTATGCTCTGGGCTGGGCTTTGGAATTAGAGAGAAAGAAGGAGAGATTGTTGACCTGGGGGGGGATGATATTCTCCTGGGGGATGGAGGGGCATGCAAGCATTAGTAAGATACGGGGTCATTTGGGGAAGGACTTATCTGAACTCCCCGTTCTTTGGGGTTAAAGGGAAGGGAGAGTGGGCTCCGTTCCTGGGGGAAAGGATGTACAAAGGCCTGGAGGCTGGAGAGGTTCGTGGAACTTGAAGAACAGGACTGGAGTTAGGGAAGCTTTATGAGCAGAGGATGGGCAAGGTCAGACTGTGCCTTAGGTGGATGAGTGATGGCTCTGGGGAGAAGTGTTTGGAGAAGTGGGGAGCCCCCCCCCAATTCAATAACCACCTTCTTCCAGGCGGGAGCCACAGGCGGGATGTAGTGGGCTAAGAGGAGTTGTCGGGATGATCTGCCCAGACAGCTCTCCTCCCACTGCCCCAGCCAGGTCATCAGCCCAGAGGATGGCCCAGCTGCCAGCCTACTGTGTGCCATGAGAGAGAGGGGGCCGCTGTCTCACTGTCCAGGTACCGATCTGCTCTCTCCTGTGTCTGCTCGGGGGCTCCAGCTCACAAAGACTCTTCAGATGGCAGACTGGACATGACATGTCTCCCCTTTGGATGACAAGGCCTTGAGGTCAGAAGCACACAGCCCAGCCCGTGGTAGACAAGCTTGGCCTGAGCTTTATGTTCAGGGGAGCACTTCTCCCCTCCCCCAGGGGAGCCCTTCTCCTCTCCCCCCCTCCCCCTCCCAGGGGAGCATTGGCCTCTTGAAAGCTTTGGGAGAGTCTGCAGAACTGCCTAGAAGGTGCCCCAGCAGTTCTTCTGATTGGGTAAGGCCGGGTTGGGCAAGAACTGCCAGCGTCCTCTTTCTGTCTCAAAGCAGAGGGAGGGACCAAACCGTGGCCAGCGATGCCGGGGGTCTGTGCCCGGGAAAGAGCCGCGTCAGCAAGGCTTCCGAACGCAGAAAGAGGCGTCTCTGGGGACTCGGAACTAGGACAGACGGAGGGGGGTCGGGTCCGGTGGCCCGTGAGACTTCGAGGAGCAGCGCGGGCCCGGCCGATGCTAGGTCTGCCTCGGCCATTCTCACAGGCCGCCGAGCTTTCGTTTTGATTTCCTCTTTTCTTCCATTATTTTGTTCACATGTAGAATTAGTCGCACGGTGCACTCCCAGAGGGATAGCTTCTTTCCCCCAGTGCAGACTGCAACTCTTCTGTCCATAGTATTGTTGGATTACTGGGCTGTGCTCTCCCAGCCAGTATGTATCCAAGGCGGGACTTGAACTCGGGCCTTCCTGATTTTAAGATCGACCCTTCTATTTACTGGTTCGTGACACTCACTTTTTTTTTTTTACTTTTAGTTTCCAAATAGGATTTTATCCAAGTGCCCTCCCTCGGAGCCCCATGAAAGATTTTTTGCCCAAACCTCCACTTTTATTTTTAGAGTTAATTCAGGTCAATTCAACAAATGTGTTAAATGTCTCCTGGGCCCGAAGTAGGGGCGGCTGATGGATTAGGAGAACTGATAATGATTTAATGTTTTAAGGTTCCCCAGTTTTTTTGATGTTTCTCTCCTTCCAGCCTCAAAATGACCTCTAGGGGCCATAATGAATTGTTATTTTTAATCCTTTATTTTTAATACTTATTTTAAAAAAACATGGAGTTCCCCATTCCCTCCCTGCAGTGCTCCCCCACCCCCCACACATTGAGAAGGTAAAATAATGGTATCTGTGCAGGGGATTCCCATCCCATTTCCCAGTTGTGGCTCTCCCGGACACATGTCCTGGGCGAGATTCAAACTCGGCTCTCTCCCACCTCCAAAGGCAGTGATCGTCCCGTGGTTCGGGAGTGCTCCGGCCGAGTGCTCCAGGAGCTGGGAACCTCTCTGCACCGAAGGCAGAAAGGCGACTCTTCTGTCCTGTTGTTCTTTGCTCCAGGAGCTCCTCAGGGGAGAGGGAAGTGAGGAAACCATGGGAAAAGGGGGTCCGGCTCCGCCTCGCACACTGGCACTTCTGCCAGCTCACCCGCCACCAGCCGCCAATGACCTCTTTCTTCTTACTGGTTGGGCCTCTTTAGTAATAATTGGCGTTTCCCTAGAGTTCTAGGGTTGGCAAAGTGCTTTCTGTCCCGTAGGAAATGGGCAGAGAAGTCTGATTTCCCCAGAGTCGCCCAGCCCATGACGCTGTACTTTTATCCTATTTAGAATTATGGGTGCTGCAGAGTTAAAGGGAGGAGGAAACTGAGGCATGGAGGCTGGGATTCTCCCTGATCCCTTCCCTCCACAACGGCACCTGGGCCTGCCCCCCTCCCTCCTTCTGTGAGCTGCCCTCCGTTTCCAGCCTCCGAGCCTTTGTGCAGGCCGGCCGCCGCTCCCGTTTCTCCTTTCTGGGGCAGCTCAGGAGGCGACTTGTGCCAGAAGCTTAGGCTGGGCTCTCCTGCCCCAGCCAGGCCCCCCCTCCACCTCCGGGATACTCCGGTTCCCTCCCTGGGGTTGGATGCAACTCTGAGATGGGGTTTTCTTCCCCATTAGGATGGAGTCTTTGGGAGTGGGGGGTCTCATTTCAGTCTTGTTCCTAGCACAGTGCAGGGCACACAGTAGGTGTTTAATAGCTGCTTCTTGGATCCCGTCGATTCTGGCTCCACCTGGTAGCTTAAAACGGCCCCTTTTCTCTTCCGAGAAACCGTACCCGGGAAGCAGGGGCAGGAAGCGTGGCGAGGCTGGCGAGGCCGGCGTTCCCGGCTGGTTCCTGACTGCCCAGCCTCAGTCTGTGGGCTTGAGCTCCATGCTCAGTCCTGATTGGCCCTCGCGGTGAGCGGAGCTCATGGGTGGGCTGGGGCCCGGGAGAGCCGGTTCTGGTTCCGCCCCCTTCTCCCGGGGCCTGCCCAGCATGTTCTGGCTCCCTCTCCCCTGGCACTGATAGGGATGCTGAGTTGCCTCCTTGTCCTCGTCAGAGCTGGCTCCTGCTTTCTTGCCGCTTCTGCTAGCGTGGCCTCTAGCTGCCCGCTCCCAGCTTTTGACCATTTGTTACTGGAGAAGAGCTCTTCTCCTCTTACATTGGGATTGGGTCCTGCAGCTCCGGGAGCCCGCTTTGGGGGGAGCCCGCTTTGGGGGGAGCCCGCTTTGGGGGGAGCCCGCTTTGGGGGGAGCCCGCCGGCAGAGGAAGGCCGGGCTGGCAGGACTTTGGAGCCGGGAGGCGATGCTGTGCTTGGTGGGGGCTGATGGCGTAGAGTCCAGAGCACCCCCCTCGCTGCACCCCTCTCAGGCTGGCCCTGCTCATGGGGCCCACAATTCCCAGCAGTGGAGGAGGGGGCCGGGGGTCCGAGACATTCGCTGCAGCTCTCCTCCTGAGATCAAGGCCCGTTTTTGTTGTCTGATGGGAAGTCATGTTTCTGAAGAGCTGATACGGAGGAGCAGCCACAGGGCCTTGAAGGGGCAGACCCAGGGCGGCCGTGGCACCTCGGAGACTTGGCGTTGGGCCGGAGGAGGGGCGTAAAGGAGGTCATCGGACAAATGCATGGTGGGGGGGAAAAGTAGGTCAGTCCGTGGCAAGAACAAGGGTGACAGATGGACGCCTCGGGCTCCGGCCCTGTCCTTGCTGCATCCACACAACCTGAGCCAGGCTGGGTGCCCAGGAAGAGCCCCGATGGACCTGGGTTCTAATCCCACCTTGGGTGCTCAGGAGGAGGGCGACCCTGCTTCCGATGGCACCGAGGGTCTTCCCAGCCTGTGACGCTGTGACCTCGGCGTGTGGGGTGACTGCAGGAGGACACGTGGAGCAAACAAACCACGAGCAGGAGATAGCCAGGAGCGTTTGAGCGTTGGCTCAGAACTGGCCCTTGGGCCCCCGATGGCCGTCGCTCTCCCCTCAGACAGCCGCACGTGGAAATGGGGTTCTTGCTTTCCAAGACGGGCGGCCCGGGAAGCTGGAGCGCTTCGCACTGCGTAATTATTTCTTCTGTGGGCAGCCCTGGCACATGTGGGCCTGTCGCAGCCCCCATGTCACCCCCGGGGACCGGCCGCGCAGTTATCGCGGAGAGCTGTGATTTCCCCGGCTCCAAGGAGCAGCCGCCGCAGGAAGTCTTAATGGGGTAATGCTTGTTTCCCACCTGTGCCTTAGAGCGAAACACGACGTTCTTCCAGACAGCGGAGCCAATCGTGCTGGAAGGCAGCTCCCCCATGGCCTGGCACTGAGCTGCCTGCTCCCCGCGAGGGGCTCACGCTGCCCGTAAGCCCGCTCCCGTTATTACGGGCCTCCTGGCGCCAGCTTCTGCCCTCTTCCTTTAGGAAGAACGGCATCGCCTGCCAAAGACAAAGCACCTCGGGCCTTGCGGGGCAGAGGAGCCTGGGATGGACCCAACCCCAATTTGGGGGGAGCTGAGGCCCCTTAAAATCTGGCAAGGAGCGTGTCACCGAGGCCTGGGACGGCCGGCATTGACAAAGGCCACGCGGGGCCCAATTTCCTTCAGTCCGACCCAGACCCGTGTTTGGCCTTGAACCCTGACCCCGGGGCTCCCCAGCCCTACTTTCCAATCCCAGAGGATTGGGTTTCCCGCCCAGGGCCCGCTGCCAACCTTTGGTAGTTCCTCCTCCAAGCCAGCGCAGCGCCAAGCCCGTTCTGGGCACTGACCGTGGGCCCAGCTGGGCCTAGCTTCTGGGCCTGCAAAGAAAGGAGGACAGGCCGGGCCTCGGAGCTTTCCTTCCAACCAGTGCAGATCCAGCAGACGCATGGGAGGTCAGCTTAGCAGGGAGGGGATTGCAGCCGGGAAAGGCCCAATGTGGCCATAGATGGCCCTGGACCGGGCCGTGAAGGGCTTTAGGTGGCAAAGGATCCTGGAGGTAAGAGGGAGCCGAGGAGCTTGGGGAGCCAAGGTCAGATGGTACTTAGGATTTAGGAAGCGTTTTAGATGTAGGATTCCCCTCGCAGTGGGGTGCAGCAGAAAGCCCACCCTCCGTCCCGTCTTCCCCAGCCCTCAGCTTTGTGCCTGGTTTTCCCTTGGACCCCTTCCTGTTGGGGGGGCTGGCTGTGGCTGTTTGCCCTTTGACCTGCCTCTGGGGGCCTTCCCCCCAAAGGGCTGAGGAGCCCTGGCTCTGACTGCGGCCGTTTGGAAGAGAGAGATGCCCTCTCCTTGCAGCTGGCACAAGGTGAGCTGGGAGGGTGGGCCGGGCACCTGGATTTGCCCCTTAAATCCTGCTGCTCCGCTGCCAGGGGAGGCAGGCTGAGGATTCTAAGCAGTTTTACTAGGGCAGATGCTGGGGGGGGGGGCAGGGACCACGGACTCCTTCGCACCTGGTTTGGAAATCTCTGGGAAGTCTGCTCCAAAAGGACCTGCCTCCCGAGGCCTGCTGGGAAATAAGCACCTTTAATTTCCTTTGATGGAAAAGGCCCTACCCTTCCTATTGTCTGACCCCCCCCCAGGTCTCTGGGTGAAACGGGACCTTTGGATTCCCCTGGTGCCAGCCCTGGTGTCCAGTTGTCCCCCATCCTGGCCTCCCACCGGCCCCCAGACACTGGGTGCTCCCTGCCCCCCCACACGCTGGGTAACTAACTTCCAAGCTTGCCCAAAGCTCTGCTCATTCTGCCCACACCAAACATTTAATGAGCGCCTACTGTGTACCAGGCACTGAAGCCCTCACCCTGTTGCTGATTGAAATGAGATAAAATGAATTCTGCTGCCAGGAATTATTCCCGAGTCTCGTTACAGAATATTTTCCAAACAGCAGCCATCCCCACTGCACAGATGGGCAAACTGAGGCGCACAGCTGGAAAGCCTTTGAACTGGGATTCAGCTGCAGCCTCTACCTGGGACAGGGATGGGGGGAGGAGCCGGGGCCTAGGTTCAAATATGGCCCTGATGGCCTCTAGCACCTCGGACGTTCCCCGTGTCTCCAGTCCCTCAGCCTGGACTAGAGGGCACCTGGCATGGCAGAGCAAAGCCCCTTCAAATTATTCCGATTTGAGATCTGGGGGGCAGAATCTGACATAATTGGGGCTTGTGCCATGAACGTGGCCGGACGGCTGCATCTGAATCCGGCTAGGAGGGTTGGCAAACCAGCATGAGGAGCAATGGGGGACCCCAAGGGGGCCCTGGAGCCCCAAGTCTTGCCAAGCTGGAGAAGTCCCCCCCAATGCACCCAGAGCCGGCAGAGACCGAGGCCGCAGCCACTTTGCCACGGCTGAGCTTCCCCCCAGGGCCTGGGCCCCCTTTTCTCACCAGTGAGGCCGCAGCCACTTTGCCAGGGCTGACCGTTCCCCGGCTGCCTGGGCCTGGGCCCCCTTTTCTCTCCTCTCCCCTCAGAAGCCTTGCTTTTCTCCAGGAAGCCCCTCTCGTACCCCTGATTATGAGGTGCCCCCTCTGCCTCCCAGCCATCCCCATCCTAGGCTCAGGGATTCTAGAGCTCCCCGCAAGCCCAATGCTCCTTGGGGCTCCCTGTGGCCCAGAGCTCAGAGGCTTGCAAAGCACTTCCTGTGTCTCAGTGGATGTTTACAACCCTTGGAGGGAGCTTCCTTTATTCACAAATAGCAGCTAATGTGTTTATGGCTTTTTGGGATCCAGGCACTGGGCCCAGCACAGTTACTGTCTCCTCGGATCCCCACAACAAGTTTCAGGGGCTATTATCATCCCCATATTATAGCTGGGGAAACTGAGGCAGACAAAAGTTAAGTGACGAGTGATCAGTGTCTGGGGCTGGATTTGAATTCAGGTCTTCTTGGGTGCAGGCCTGGCCTGGACATTGCAGGGAGGGGATTGTCCGGCTCCTCTGCCGGGTGGAAGATCTGTGAATGCTGAATTTTCATCGCATATATTTTCTTTTAATATGTGGATTGATCTTGATTATTTTTCTTTGACAACTTTATTTGTTACATGGGGTGGCTCTCTATGGAGAGAGAGAGAGGGATGCTGGGAGAAATTCTGGTGATTGTTAGAAAATAAAATTTCATTACTATCATTTACTTGAAATCTAACCGGGTGATCTCCGGGGATGGAGATGCACTTTGGGGGCAGGGGGCATTGGGAAGGTGGCCAGGCAGCCTGAGGAGCAGCCTCGTACAGGAGCCCATACCTGAGCTGGACCTTGAAGGGCCCTGGGAGTCCCGAGAGCCCGAGGTAGGGAGAAGAGCACTGAAGGGCACAGAGGCTAGAGAGACAAAGTGTTGGTGTGGCTGGCATAGTAATGTGCCAGGGCAGTCCTGTGGCACTGGTTCAGAAGGTGGGCTTGGAGCCGGGTCAGGAAGGGCTTCCCACATAAACTGGAAGAGGTAGCCCCGGAAGCATCCCTGATTTAGGACTGGCCACGTGCTGGGTTGATTGGACAAGGGGAGATGCTGGAGGGAGGGAGATGTATCCAGGGCCTTTGTCATTAAGTCCCCGCCATCTCTCTCTGGCCCCACTTGGGGCTTTCTTGGCAAAAATCCTAGAGTGCTTCGCCGCTTCCTTCTCCTTTTACAGATGAGGAAACTGAGGCAGAGAGGGGTCAGGGGCTTGCCCAGGGTCACAGGAGAAGAAGTCGTCTGTGATCAACCCAAGTTTCCTGCTGATGCCGTCCATGACATAATCTTGCCTGGGAAGAGAGTGAGCTTGTGATGGCAGGGTCCATTCTGAAGGGTGGCCAGTGGTCAGCGCACTAGAATAGAGGGAGGAGGAGTTCAGAACTGTCGGAATGACTGGATCCGAAGCCTTCAGTGGAGGGATTGATGCCCTTTGGGAAGGAGGCTTCCATTCTTAAATCTACCCAGACTGATTCCTGTGTGCCAGGCGCTGGGTTGCAGGCAGAGGGACCCTGTGTGTTTGTGGCAAGGAACTGGAGACTCAGTGGATGCCCATCAATTGGAGAGTGGCTGAATAAATGATGGTATATGAATGTTATGGAATATTATTGCTCTGTAAGAAACGACCAGCAGGACGATTTCAGAGAGGCCTGGAGAGACTTGCATGAGCTGATGCTGAGTGAAATCAGCAGAACCAGGAGATCATTGTACACGGCAACAACAATATTATACGATGATCAATTCTGTTGGACATGGCTCTCTAACAATGAAATGTTTCAAACCAGTTCCAATTGTTCAGTGATAAAGAAAGCCATCTACATCCAGGGAGAGGCCTGTGGGATCTGAGGGTGGACCACAACATAACATTTCCACGCTCTCGATTGATGTTTGCTTGCATTGGGTTTCCTTTCTCATTTTTTCCTCTTTGATCTGATTTTTCTTGTGCAGCAAGACAATGGTGGAAATACACATAGAACTGCCCGTGTTTAAGATGTCTTGGATTACTGGCCGTCTGGGACGGGAGGAGGGGGAATGGAGGGAGAAAAATTTGGGATCCAAGATTGTGCCAGGGTGAATGTTGAACACTATCTGTGCATGTAGTTGGCAAGAAAAAGCTTTACAAAAAATAAAGGCGGAGGACACAGTTAACAAGAATAAGACAGTTCCTGCCTTGGAGGACATTCATTCTAAAGGAAAGGAGTCTTAGGGCAGCATAAATGGGAGAGAGTGAAAATGCAAGGAAAGGGGAGCTTGGGGTTGAGAGAGACTGGTGATTTGGCCGTAGAGAAAGCCCACAGGGTGGGAGGAGAGTCCAGATGGTGCTTCTGGGAGAAAAAAACAACCAATCAGAGGAAGGGGCCAGTGGGGTAGAGGGAAGGTCCCTTGGGAGAAGATCCAAATGCAAGGGATCACGCTCTTGCCACAAGAGTTATAAGGTGATATTTATATGATCTCTGCTTAACAATTGTACCCAACCACCAAGGAGGAGGAGGAGAATAATGGCGGTTTAATTGTGATCAAAATGTCCAAGCTGCCCTCAGCTGCCCCTTGGTTCTGATTCTCTCCCTTCCCCCTCCAGAACTAACCACAGGCAGCTTCAGGAACTGATGTAAGATCCTGAGTGAAAAGTGGGCTCCATCCTGTGAAACCAGAAGCCCTGGCGCTGTGCCCAAGGGCCCGGGCACGGTGCCAGGTCTAGAACCCACCTTCCTCCACTCTTAGCCCAGTGTCCTTTCAGCTGCACAAGGATGAGGAACAATTTAGAAGTACCCTGACTTTGGCCATGGTCAAGGAAGAACCAGCTCCGTGGTTCTCAGCCCATGGTCTCAGAGGCCCCAGATTCAAATCCTGCTTTTGCTACTACACTTCCTGCCTGTGTGACGCTTTCCCAGATCTTGATGAAATCAAAGGGTAGCAGAGGGTTGTGTGTGTGTGTAAGAATAACATTTTAAAAATATATAAAACAAGGTATAAATAGAAATATTATTATATTGAAATATAATTATCACAATATTTTTGTATCCTGACCTGGGATGTCTCTAAAGTCCCTTCCCCTCTGAAAAACAAAGCAACAGCCAAACAAAATCCAGCCACCTCTCAGCCCTTGGGCTTTCAGATACCAAGAGGGAGTGGCCAGCTCTCGGGAGGCTACTTCTCTGGTCAGTGCCGGCCTCAGTTTCCCCCTTTGTAAAGGAGGGCTCTAGCCCCAAGCTCCATGGGGTAAGAAGCCCCTAGAGCAGCACCTGGCTTGTCTCCAGCATTTCTCTGTTATACCCAGAAGCTAACTGGTTTTTGCCCAGCTTTACTCGGAGCAGCCCCAGGGAGGTGTTTGTAAATCCAATCCCAGGCTTCAGAACTTTCTCTGGACACTTGGGCTCCTTGCCTGACTTCCCTTCCGGGGGCTGGGCTCCTGCTCGGCCCTTCTTCTGTCCCTGGCTCACAGCAGGGCCCTGTGTCCTCTTTCAGAAAGGAGCTGAGGTCTTCAGGACCCCCTCGTCCCCCTCCCTCAGCTTCCTTTTGTTGAGGGACTTCTCCAATGAGATTATTAGTTGCTTGGGGCAGGATTTTTTTTAATTTGTATCCCCAGTATTTAGCACAACTTCACACACCTAGGAGGTGCTTTTTCCTTCTTAATATTGTCTGTACCTGGGACTCTCTGCCCCGTGGACAGCGATCTCTGCCAGTTCCTCCCCAGCCTGGGTCTGGTGGCCGGTCAGTATCCAAGGACCAGCTGGGCTCAGTCCTGAGGAGCTCGCTGCCAGGATGGCCTTGGCTGTAGTGGCAAAGGGAGGCCATATGCCCCGAGGCTGGAGGTCTCCATCTGGGTCAGGGGAAGAAAAGACCGCACTGAGAAATGGCCGATCCCTGAAGTCCAACCATGGCGAAAGTGGAATGGTGAGGGCAGGAAGCACAAGCTCCAGCTCGGCTCTTTTACAAGAGAAAGTCCATGACCTGGCAGGGTGGAGGGACAAAGGGGCTCTTGCCAACTTCCTGCAGCTTCCTGCCACTGCGACCCTGGAGCAAGGAATGGACTCTCCCAGAGCCCGTAGGTCTCCTCCAGAGAGTGGGAATGATCACCGCCCTCTCGGATGGATAGAGATGCTTGGTACCCTGGGAGCTCAGGAGAACTGCATCCCTGTGACCCAGGGCTCTCCCAAGATCTTGCCTTTAAATTTTGTAGGTTGCCTTTCACTCTAAAGAAAACAACCAATGGCTTCTTCAAATCCTGGGGAAGGGTCACGACTTGTATCAATTGGCCCGAGGGGCCTCCCCAGGATGTGCAGGGACCCAGAACTTGCCTCCTCCCTTCTCTTCCTCATCTCTCCCCTCCCCCAAGAGGCTCTGCTTCCCTGGGCTGCAGCAGCCGGCAAGCCTCCCACGGCAGCCGCTCCAAACAAACTTTGCAGTCTCTTTTTCTCTTTCTGATTCAATGAGTTGCCCTTCAGGGCCAGGCTCTTTCTTCTGGTCACTCTCCATGACTGTCCTTGGCAGGACTAGCTTGTTTCCTCTGTTCAGTAGTCTGGGAGGAAACGTTCTCGGGAGCCTAGAGGAGGAAGCAAACCCAGAGAAAATAACCGCAGGCCGGGCCTCCGGCTCTGAGGGTTCCTTAATGCGTTCCCCAGCTACCCTTCCTTCCTGCCTCCTGGGCTGCCATCCACCCCTTCCCTCTGCCCAGCTCAAGGCCTGGCAGCCCATTCTCAGCCGTGATCCCCTTCCTGTGGGCCTTTACTTCTCCTGAGTTTGGATCCATTCAACATTTATTAAGCACCAATTAATACAAGATGACACACAATGTGGCTGCAGAGAGGGGACAGACAGACTCCTTAGCTTAATCTCTCAGGGTCCAGACAATCAATCAAAAGCACCTGTGAAGTACCCAAGACTGTCCTCTTCGGGAAGGAGAGTCCTTTCTAGGCCCCCGAGGCCTTCCTCCAGCCCCAAAGCCCCATCCCATCACGGTCACTGCCTGGCCAGCACCCCTGGAGTTATCTGGGTCCTCCTCGGACCTCCCTTTTATGCGCCCCATGGGAAGCTCCCTGAGGACAGGCCTGGGTGGGACAGTTCAGGGGCAGCCCAAGCCCCTTTTACAAATGAGACCTGGATTCAGCTTCTTCCGACACCTTTTACCTACCTGGGTGCCTCAGTTTTTCCATCTGAAAGGGGGGGGGTGTTGACATGGATGGTCTAAGTTGTTTCCAGCTCCTTTGAATCTTCCTTCCGTGTGATGGCAGGGAAAGGAGGGAAAGGGTCTGTCCACCCCTCTGAGTCCCAGCTGCCCCCAGATTGTAGGGCGCTTTGCAGAGCTCAAGGCCTAACGCACATGTCGGTTATTATTAAGCGCCCTCATAAAGAGCGGGATCTTGCCCATTTTCTCCTGGGCAGTCGTGGGTGGGGAGGGAAACCACGGGCATTTCCTGGAGCATCTTTTTGGCCCTTCTGTCAGATTCCAAACAGGCCATTTGGAGGTTGGACGCTTGCCTTGGTCTTTGCTGTCCGGAGTCCGAGGGAGGCTGGGAGTCGGAGAGCGCCGGCCTTGTTAAAGCTGATTGTTTTCTTAAATTGGGGGCCCATGTCCACTTGTTGTAAGGAGCCAGAAGAGCATGTGTGCCTCTGAGGAGCAAGGGGAGGCCGGGCCGGACCGTGGGGAGGCTCAGCAATGGAACTGCTCGTCCCGCAGTGACACTGACTTCTCCCCCTCGGCTTCCTCGTTGGCAACGTGAGCAAACGGGCTCCGATTTGTGTAATGAGTTTGACAGAAGATCTTCAGGGGGACAAACCTCACTTTCAGGCAGAGTAAAACTAGCCCCCCTCTTCTGACCAGGGCTGGGGGAGAGCACTCTGTGGCCTTCAGGTCTGACCAAGTTATTTTACAGATGGGGAAACTGAGTCTTGGGGAAGGGAAGTGATTTAGAGATGGAAGGGATAATCCCCCATTTCACATGCAGGAAAACTGAGACCCAAGTTTATATATCTGTACTTAGGACTCTCTAGTTCAGATCCCCTCTGTGGATGAGGAAACTAAAATCTGGAGCCCATTTAGCTCAAAGGATTGTAGGGCTGACCTTGGTGGGACATCGGGGTCGCCCCGTCTGAGGCCCAGGGGCGGGACATCGGGGGTCACCCTGTCCAGGGCCCAGGGCCATGCCCAGGTCCACAAGGTTGTCTTTAAAGACAGAGCCCTGAGTGGGATAAAACAAACATTATCCCTAACATTACTGGGCGCACTACTCCAGGGTTTGCAGAGATCTTGCACAAAGATTATTTGTGCCTCCATCAATACCCATGCAGTCAGCATCTACTTTGTCCCTGGCACTGTGCCAAGCTCTGGGGGGGGACAGGCCCGAGGAGCCTCAGGCTAGTGGGGAGACACTGTGCCAGCATAAGTAGGAGATGATGAGAGGGAAGGTGCTGGAATTCAGAGGAGCTGGGAAAGCTTCCCACAGAAGGGAGGAAAAGCCTGAATGTGAAGGGTCATCCAGCTGGTGTCTGAGGCAGGATTCACACCCAGGTCTCTGTTCAGTTTCTTGCTTGTTACTATTAATGGAGTGCCACATGTAAAGCTTCTTTAAAACAAATTAATAGAAGTCACATAGAATAAGTAAACAGCAGGTTGGTGATTTGAACCCAAGTCCCCCAGCTCAGTTCCATTGCCCTGCGCTGTACCCATTTAGGGTGTGATGATGACAGCAGTCTGAAACTCCTGGGTGTGGGTGAAATTCTTACTCTGAGCCCCATTTGAGGGGGATGGTGGAAGTCATGGGGTGGGTGGGTCCCCAGACAAAGGCAGGGGGGGCATCTCAGTGGCTCCTGAAGCCGGTCTCTAGGTTTGCAAGCCCCCTTTCCTGCTCACTGCCCCTTCTGGCCGGAAGCTTGCTTCAGGAAGTGATCCTGGAGGCTGGTCAGGGTCATCTTGCTGCCCTTGGGGCTGCTGTCTTAAGCAACAAGACTGATCAGCAGCAGGACGTTTCCTCCAGAAGTCACTCCAAGCTGCAGGACTCGGTGTCCTGGCAGAGACTGGGCATCCGGTGAGATAATTGAATTCTGTCTTCTTTCAAAGTCTGGGGCTGCTGGTGGAGATCTAGCTTTTAAACATAAAGAGAGGTCATTTTCCCCTGAGGCAATTGGGGTTAAGTGACTTGCCCAGGGTCACACAGCCAGGACGTGTTATGTGTCTGAAGCCGGATTTGAACTCGCATCCTCCTGACTTCAGGGCTGGTGCTCTATCCACTGCAAGAAGTCTTTTAGAAACACTGGTCAAGTATGGACCCACAGTCACCATTTTGTGATTTGAGTTTACTGGGAAATCCACAATCTTCCTCTTTTCATTGATGAAGGAGACTGAAAATCAGAGGGGCTGAGGAGCCAGTCCTGGCAGCTGAATTATAGGGCTAGTGCTGAGATGAGTAGTCCATCCACAAGCATCAATTAGGTAGCCACCTGGCATTGCTAAGCCCTAAAGATGCTCAAAAAGTCCCTGCCTTCAAGCTTATTCTTTTTTTATTTTAAAGCTTTTTATTTTCAAAATATATGCATAGGTAGTTTTCAACATTCACTCTTTTTCCCCCTTAGGCAATTGGGGTTAAGTGACTTGCCCAGGGTCACACAGCTAAGAAGTGTCTAAGATCAGATTTGAACTCAGGTCTTCCTGACTTCAGGGCTGGTGCTCTAACCACTGCACCACCCAGCTGCCCCTCAACATTCACTCTTGCAAAACCTTTTTTCCATTTTTTTCCCTTCTCTTCCTCTCACCCCCTCCCCTAGGCTGTAAGTAATCCAATATATGTTAAACATGTGCAATTCTTCTATACATATTTCCACATTTATTATGCTGCACAAGAAAAATCAGATCAGAAAAGGAAAAAAAAATGAGAAAGAAAACGAAATGCAAACAAAAACAACGAAAAGGTGAAAATACTCTGTTGTGATCCACATTCAATTCCCCCAGCCTCTCTCTGGGTGTATGTGGCTTCAGTGAACAATTGGAACTGGTTTGAGACATTTCTTTGCTGCAGAGAGTCATGTCCATTAGAACTGATCCTCATATAGTCTTGTTGTTGCCGTGTATAATGATCTCCTGGTTCTGCTCATTTCACTCAGCATCAGTTCATGCAAGTCTCTCCAGGCCTCTCTGAAATCGTCCTGCTGGTCGTTTCTTACAGAGCAATAATATTCCATAACATTCATATACCATCATTTATTCAGCCATTCTCCCATTGATGGGCATCCCTTCAGTTTCCAGTTTGTAGCCCCTACAAAAAGGGCTGCCACAAACATTCTTGCACATGTGGGGCCCTTTCCTTCCTCTAAGATCTCTTTGGGATACAGTAGAAGGAACCTGAAAGGGAAGTCGTTGGCAGTCAGGGGATCGAGAAAGGCATCCTGCAGGAAATAGGATTGGACCTGAGTCTTGGAGGGAGCCCAGAGTGCAGTGATCAGGAGGCAGAGTGTTCCAGCTGGGGGAAGCCCGGGCAAAGTCTGGGCAGAGAGGGGCAGGAAGCCGGCTCTGCATAAGGGGACCTCAGGCCGAGAACTGTGGTGACCAGGGTGGATTCTCTACACCTTACTGGCTGGTTGGTCGTGCTGGGTGGGTCAGTGACTTGGGGAGAGCCGGCCACCTCTGGAAGGAAGGTGGGTGATGAGGCAACGTGGCTCCTCCTGCTTCATCTCTTCCCTCTTCCTGCCCACGGCACCCTTGGGTCCCAGATTTAGAGATGAAAGGGGCCTCATTGGGTGCCCCCCTTATTTCATAGATGAGGCTCACAGAGGACGGGCCCCTTCCTCAAGATCTTCCAGGGAGACAGGGAGTCGGAATCCATTGCTCCTTGTGATAGGAAAGATGGAGACGATGGGAGACTTACTTAACGTGCAACAACCCATGACCCAGCACTTTGCCAGCCCTGGTTCAGTCTTGGGTTTTCATTGAGCAGCCCCTAGTGTGCCTTTTCTCTTTCCCCAGTTGGAAGAGCATTGCCTTGCTGGTTCTGAGACTCCCCGGAGCATCAAATCGGCTTCCAAACGAGGAGCGTCCTGGTTTCTCACTTGGGAAATGTCTTTGTAATTGTATATTGTAGAGATTCCATCCCCCAGCAAGAATGGGAACGGGGAGGGGGCTGGGTCCCCTGCTTTTCGTCCCCATCAAGTTGTGGATGAGGCAGTATTAGGCCTTCCCTTGGAGCCTTTCATGGCCTTCTCATTGGACCTGGACAGGAACCCAAGCAGAGATTGGTTACTCCCTGCCCTTTCTTGGGACACTCCAGGACACTTGTCACTGGCGTGGTCTTGCTGGTCCTTAGCTAAGGGTGCCTTCTTCCTGAGCCCACTCTTTTTGGGAGGGTCACAGGATCTCCCCAAGTCTTTGAAGTGCCAGCTTGGGAAGGCCTTTGAAAACTCGACTTCATAGGACAGAAAATTTGGACCTGGGAGTTATTTTAGAGTGTCCATCACCCTCATTTTCTAGGGAAGGAAGCAGAGGCCCAGAGAGGGCCTAGTGCAAGGTCCCACAGGAAAGAAGGGCCAGGAAGGACTGGCACCCAGATCTGATCCGAACTCCCTGCCCTTTCCTCTGAAGCACCCGACGGTGAATCCATTGTTGGCGGGATGTGCCCACCAGTGGCCATCCAGCCTTTGCCCGAAGCCTTCCAGCCTTCCAAGAGAGTCTCCTGGAAAAGCCAAACTGTCCGGGATCTCTCCAAATATGGTGGGCTCTGAGCGTTTCCGTTGTTCATATTCTAAAAGTCCTAACGCTCTGCTTTATATTTATTTCCTCTACCAGACATCTAAATTAGGGAGCTTTTAAAATTGTCCGTGGCAGAGTCCTGATCTATGTTTATAATCTTTCGATCTGATTTGGGGACAAATGGGACAAAG
This sequence comes from Myrmecobius fasciatus, assembly GCA_023553655.1. Classification (NCBI taxonomy): domain Eukaryota; kingdom Metazoa; phylum Chordata; class Mammalia; order Dasyuromorphia; family Myrmecobiidae; genus Myrmecobius; species Myrmecobius fasciatus. Next base: position 17,418 of record JAJPUD010023663.1, read on the forward strand.
GGACCAGCAGCAAGAGCAAAGTCAGGAGGGAAACCCATCTCGTTTCATGCATTGGCAAACAGAATTACCGGGAGAGAGTTTTAGTCATGGGAATAGACGCCACATGTGGGCAGGAGGGATTTATCTCCTTAGACTGCCCCCTGAGTTTCTCTCGATAGGAAAACAGAGCCTTTCTCTGATGAACCCGTCAAATTGTTGAAACCAGGCTACGGGGACATGTTGTCCTCTAAGGACTGCTTTTGGTCCAGCCACAATCTGAAAATACAGCGGATTGGAGAGGCCAAGGTTCAAATGACACATTTGCTACTCTGCCCCATCGCTGTCTCTTCTGTCTTCTCTACCTCCTTCCCTTCATCCTTGCCTTCCTCTCTTCCTTCTTCCCTCCTTCCTTCCCTCCCTCCCTCCCTTTCTTCCTTCCTCCCTTCCTTCCTTTCTTCCTTCCCTTTCTTTCTTCCCTTTCCTTCCTTCCTTCCTTCCTCCCTTCCCTCCCTCCCTCCCTCCT